>JAXCGZ010007011.1:0-15000 GCA_037179515.1 Halocaridina rubra | reverse complement strand
GGCCAGACTGAAAAAAATAATCAAAGTACTGAGAACCTAGAGATATGGAGGATTATATGAAAATAGGTTATAAGAGTTTGGAAAGACAGAAGGAAGAAGAGAGTTCCAGAGTCTGGAGGTAGATGGAAAGAAGCAGTCGCTGCACAGACCATTCCGCGAGCTACAAATCTCCACACAGTACCTGTGAGACGAGGCCGATTGTCGAGTGTTATGCAGCATCGGCAATGGGGTAGGGATGCAACTCGCCAACTGATCAGAGCAGCGATGGAAGTAGTAGCGATAGAAAAGAAAAAGGGATGATACAATACGGCGAAGAGAAAGAGAATCCAGATTAGAAGTAAGAGAAGGATTATTAATGAGTTTGACTGCCTTAGATTCAACCCTATCAAGGAGATAAGTATAGGAAGAAGAACCCCAGTTGTGTGAGCAGTATTTTAAGCAGGGACGGATAAGATCTTTATAGATTCTGAGTAACTGTACAGAGGAAAGCTAATGACGAAAACGATGCAGAACCCACAATTTATCGGATGCAGATTTAGAAATCTGGATTATGTGATTCCTCCAAGACAAGATAGAGGCTATATGGAATCTTAATATGTTGATAGAATTAAGAAGGTACATTTCGTGAGTTTCGAAGACAATAGAGGTATCAGGAGGAAAAGAATATAAAGTGATAGCTAGGACCTGTGTCTTGGAGGCATTAAATTGAACCAAATTTTGGACTTATGGTTCTTTGATGTACCAATGGAGTGTAGCCTACAGATTTTGGTATTTGAAAGTGATAAGTATGAAAAACATTGTTGCCATACACTGCTCTCTCTCTCTCTCTCTCTCTCTCTCTCTCTCTCTCTCTCTCTCTCTCTCTCTCTCTCTCTCTCTCTCTCTCTCTCTCTCTTTATATATATATATATATATATATATATATATATATATATATATATATATATATATATATATATATATATATATATATACAGTGATCCCTCGCTATATTGCGATTCATCTTTCGCGAATTCAGTGCTTCGCGGGTTTTTTGGTGAGCTTTTTTTTTCTGGGTATATGCATGATCCACGATATGTGGAAATATTAAAATTGTCAGTATTTTCATTGCTTTATTCAAAATATTTTTTTTTTCATTATTTCATTGATAAAAAAAAGTATTTCCCATCCTAAAAATAATAAAACAGTAAAAAATAGTAAAATACATAAATTTAAACATGTAACTCTGCACCATAGAAAATACAATACCGGTACCAGCGTTTCGGAAAACGCAAAGGGTCGCTCCTATATGAAATAGTACATATTAAAATTTCCAGTATTTTCATTATTTTATTGATAAAAAAGTATTTCCTAACATAAGAATAATAAAACAGTAAAAAATAGTAAAAAACATAAATTTAAACATGTAACACACAGCATTGCACCATGTAAAATACTGCATGATAGTGTATTGGCATCTTTGAAAATGCAAAGGGTCGCACCTAAGTGAGATAGTACATGGGATGCTATTGACTGATGGGTGGGAGACAACGAATCACAGAATTATTTTTCTGTATGTTCTGTATTATGGGGTCTGATTGGCTTTTTGATTGAAGCTTCATTCTCCCAGCATCTTCCATTGTCTCGCCTAACCCGTTCAGTCTACTCGTGTGTGCGCCGTTCGCGTTGTGCTTTTTAATACGTTGTGCTTGTGATTTTGTGAAACTTTTGTATTTCAACCCCTGCAATGCCTCCCAAGCGTCCTTCATCTTCTAAGGCTTCTGGTAGTAAGCCTAAGTGGTAAAGGAAGATGTTGACCAGAACAAAAAAGGTAAAACTGTTAGATATGCTGAAGGAAGGAAGAAGGTTCTCGGATGTCGGCCGCCATTTTGGCATAAATGAATCTACTGTTCAATACATAAAAAAATATGAGGCAAATAACAGGAAAACAGCGACTATTACTTTTAATAAAAACAGTGAAGAGGGTCGTAACACCCCGCAATAAGATAATAGTGTGGATGGAATCTGCTTTGGCCCTGTGGATTGCTGATTGTAGGAAGAAGATCAGCTTAGACACGAGTATCATACAAACAAAGGCGAAGAAGCTATACGAGACATTCACTGCAAACAAACCTGACGACGACAGTGGTGACCGTGAGGAGGGGGAGAAAGAAGAAGAAATCGACGACTCACAATAAGGACCCTCCAGCGATTCTCCACTGAGGAAACCATCGTTCGTTGCAAGCAAGGGATGGTTCACCAAATTTAAAAAACGCTATGGCCTAACGAGCATTTTGATGTATGGCAAAGCTGCCTCTGCAGATACAGCAGCAGCTGAATAATATGTAAAGAACGACTTCAAGAAAATTATCTCTGAAGGCGAATATGTTCCTGAGAAAGTATTTAACATGGATGAGACTGGGTTATTTTGGAAGAAAATGCCGTCTCACACTTTTCTCTTCAAGGAAGAAGCTAAAGTCCCAGGATTTAAAGCGCACAAAGACCGCGTTACCCTCGTCATGTGCAGGAATGCTACGGGCTCCATGTTAAAGCCTGGCCTTATCTACAAATCTAAGAACCCTAGGGCTTTAAAGAAGAAAAACAAGAATCAGCTACCAGTGTATTGGATGCATAACCCTAAGGCCTGGATCACGAAAAGCCTCACATCGGACTGGTTTTACCAATGCTTTATTTCTCAGGTCAGAGTTTATATTGCGGAGAAGGGCCTTGACTTTAAAGTCCTTCTGTTGATGGATAATGCTGGTGGCCACGCAACTGATCTCCATTATGACGGTGTTCAGGTAGAGTTCCTGCCACCGAATACGACATCATTGATTCAGCCTATGGATCAAGGCATTATTCGTGTGTTCAAATCCCTCTACACATGAAATGCCCTGGCAAACCTGGTTGACTCCATGGATGCGGACAAAGAATTCGCACTTTTGACCTACTGGTGTAACTACACGATTGCTACATGCCTTCAAAATATTCAGAATGCAATCAAAGAGATGAAGCCGGCACAGTCAATGCCAGCTGGAAGAAATTGTGGCAGGAAGTCATCTATGACTACAAGGGATTCGCTCCTGATGAAGCCCATAACTCGGCAGTTGTGAAAGCTGTGAAGTTGGCTGCATTTCTAGGAGGAGAAGGCTTTAAAGGTATGACTCACGAAGACGTGAATGAACTGATCGACTGCCACTCGCAGCCTTTGACTGATGAAGACTTGGAGAAAATTACAAAATCAGCGAGCAAAGAAGAGGAAGAAGAACAACCAGAGGAAATGCACGAAGAAGTCGAAGAACCTGGCCTTACACTCGAATGTCTGGCAGCCATGTATGACATGGCGAAAGAACTCCAACAACTGTCGCAGGAGCATGACGATAATACGGTTTGTTCAGTGCACTTCTGCAATATTATCGACGATGCCATAACTCCTTACAAGACCATCTTCGCACAAAAGAAGAAACAGCAACAGCAACTCCCCATTACCATGTTCTTCTCTTGCAAAAAGCAGCTGTAAAGCTGTCATTGGCTGTGGAGTATGTACACGTAATCATCACGTCATTCACGGTAAGCTTACCTATCATGTTCATTTAAATTTACGCATGAACGCTGTTATGAATAAAGTAAAGGGTGCTTTATTAACAGTGCAGGGAGGGTTTATACAGTAAAGGTAAAAATAAATGTAAAATACCTATGTATATATGGTGCTCCTACTTCGCGGATTTTCACCTATCGCGGCGGGTCCAGGAACCGAACCCCCGAGATAAACGAGGGAACACTGTATCCCAGTTCCAGTATCGCTTCCTCTTCTTCTTTTTCATTTTCTTCTCTCTTCTTCTTCTTCTTCTTCTTATTTCTCTTCTTCGCTTTTCCATTTCTTCTTCTTCCTCTTCTTCTTCTTCTTTCCGTCAAAGGTGACATGCAGAAATATAATACTAGATGAAAGAAGACGCAGTATGAAATGTATGGCTGGAACAACTCATTTTCCGTGTGGGCAACTAGATAATCCCAGCCAGCTTTTCTCGACTGCTACTCACAAGTGCCTGTTACACAATGTTAGATGATATCCTGGTAATGTGCCTCCGTGACTTCTTGGTATGCATTTTTAACGCTTGTAAGTTTTCTCACTAATGTAGGGTCGCTGGAATATAACACCGTGTCCCATAAATGTAATGATAACTTAAGACTCATCACATCATCTCGGGCTCAGGACTGTCCCTTGTGATAATTTCGTCACTAGCTAGATACTTGTGTTACTTCCTTGAATGATATGCTGAAATAGAATATGATATATATAGAAGATATAATCACTATATGACGTTATTATTCTGGCTGTCCATGGGCGTTTTATGTCATACGGGGAAACACCAACATCTTTACCATCATTCGTTGATATTTGAAATACTATATAATATTTTCACTTGTTAGCGCCTAACTCACCCACATAGGACGTTACTGGTTGTCTCTCTTGTTTCTGAAGGAACCAAAGTTTAGTCAAAGGCATGTCTTGAAGCTATTCATTATTGATTTTGGTCGTCCTTTTTGTGATAAGTATCTTCTTTTGTCCTTGGTTTGGGCTGTAATTTGTAATTCATTGTATTAATTTACTGCAGTTCTTCCTTTAATGTATGGTCGCTGAGAAGTAGCAGCCCATCCCCACTATTGCTAGGTTTTATCAATGGATGTAACACCATACACGAGGACATTTACTCACAAATACACTCTCTGGTACATGCATATATACTCTTTGCTGTGTATTTTAAATATTATTTATGATCAATTATTGCTGTAAATGAATACATTCTTTTGATGCAATAATTGGAATTTAATTTTTGTAGACTTAGAAACATAAAACTTTTAAAAAGTCTATTCGTCCTAGCGTAAGTATAATGGTAACATTAGAATATCAGATAGACTTTCAACTTCTTCCAGTTATCTGAGCTTACAGGATAGGTACCGAGGAGTCTTGCTAACCGAGAACGAGGGGAAGCACTCGCATCAAAAGTTTTTTGTAAAACTTCTTTAACAGGAACTTCAGGTCATCAGAATTGTTGATAGGGATCGTTATTTGTCTACATATTTCTCTGTCTGTCTGTTTATTTATCTACCAATCTGTTTGTCTACCTATCCATCTATCTACTTATCTATCTTAGTTTTCCTATCTATCTAGCTGAACTGATGTTGAATTATATTCAGTACTGCCTTTTGGTTGCTAATCTGAGAGCGGATTGATTTCATTTATTTATTGTTGCTTTGATTCTTATGCAGATAAGCACACGTGTCTTCAATATTCTATATTATTAACATTAATATACGAATGAGTAACTTACCTACTGAATCAACAGTTAATAGAACTCAGTGACATCAAGTACAAAGTATTGAAGTCTATGGATAAACAGATAAATAAACACCGAAGTCAATAAATACTATGTTGGAGTGGATGTACATAATTTAGTTGAATATTTAGATAAGTACCTTTAAGAATGAACATAATTATAGGCATCCATGATTGTAAGGAGAGAACAGACATAAAACCTGCAAGTACCGTACAATTTTTTTCTTATAAGCGTGACACCGGGACAGGCAAAGAAAGTTGCTCTCATCTTTCCTTTTTATTTAAAGTTTTATAAAAATCTGTCGATAAACGCTCTGATCTCGTTGTTTGGTATCCAAAGAGAAGAAAAAAGTAGCAGCTAAAGTACAAGGCAGACATAAGAGAACGATAAATAATTAAATAAAACGGAATCAACATAATTATGAATCAGAGAGGAGGTGGGCTGCGGTTGTAAAGTTGAAGTCTTATTTTTTGTAAATATGTGTTTGAAGTTGGGCTTTGGTGATTAGGTAAAGTGCTTGATGGTGTTCACGTGTCTTGTCAGCTTGGCAAGGATTCTACACTAAGACCGCTTTCACACTAAAGTGGCACTTCGCACGTGGCATGCCACGTGGCACGCCAGTTGAAAACGAACATCCAGAAATATATGAAACCTTTCAGACAGAAGTGGCGTGACACGTCCCATGTACCACGTGCGACTTGCGTCGCAAGTCGCACGTGGTACATGGGACGTGTCACGCCACTTCTGTGTGAAAGGTTTCATATATTTCCGGATGTTTCATTTTCAACTGGCGTGCCACGTGGCATGCCACGTGCGAAGTGCCACTTTAGTGTGAAAGCGTCCTAAGAGATTAAATCCAATCCAACTATGGTCTGATACTGCTGCTATTTCTCGATGCAATAATATTTTCTTTGACTGATCTTCTCTAGAAATAATCATTTTCATATCATAGCTATTATGGTATTTCCTGAAATGCAGTAATTTCCATTTAATTATTTCTGGTCCATTGTACTTATGCATTTTGATTGTTTTTGCCGTACTGTAATTTTGATAGAGCTGCCTTTTATTATATTATTTCTATCTATCTATACACAAAAACCCTAATTTTCCTTTATAAGGGGGTGTCTAATTCAAAGCAAAACACCTTGCCTCTTCATGAGAGGAAAAATACAAGAGAAGGGATTCCCAGTCCCCTAGCTTCGCCCTATTTAGTCGACTTTTACAATGCGCGGGCGAACATGGAGGAGGTACTCTTCCCCCCTCATTACGGAATTTGTGTAATTAATTTTTGGATCAAATGAAGATTCTCTCCCCAAGAGTACCCAACTGAAGAATCTCACCCCATCTGAGAGCAACTGAAGAATCTCAACCCCAAGAGTGCCCGGAGTAACAATTTCAAAGATAAACTAGAGATGGGGAGTGTTGCGACATGTCAGATGGGAAGGGCTGAAGAGATGTGTTAGGTTAGGTTGGGTTAGGTTAGGTTTAGTTAGGTTAGGTTGGGTTAGGTTAGGTTTAGTTAGGTTAGGTTAGGTTAGGTCTGTCTGATTATCTACCTTAGAATATATGGATGGATGGATGGATGAATTTCAATTACGAAATTAAGACCTAACCTAACCTAACCTAATCTAACCACACCTAAACAGACAGACAGACAGTAATGAAGAATCTCCCCCCTAATTCAGATTAACTGAAGAATCTCGCCCTGGGTGGGTCTGGGGGAAATTCTTCAGTTGATCCGATTTTTTTATATTTTATATATAACTAATTCATAATTGTGGAAAACAATATTCTGCGAGCAAGTCTTGCTTACTTTAATATTATAATCTTCATACTGAATTTGTATATTGAATCATCACTTTATTAACAGCAGCCTTTCTCATTTTCATATGGGGTCGGCGAATAATGTTGATTTTGGGTGTAAATTTACTCCAGGATGCCTTTCCATCTCCTGCCAAACAATCTCCTTATTAATGCCTATTAAGGTAACCTCTTTTCCCCTATTGACAAATTAAACAAATGTATTCTTGACGGTTTCGATGGTTATTAATATGATAATAGTTGAGAGACAGAGATCAATCTCATAGTAACAGATGCGTCCATCTAGCAATTTATTAAGTGATTTTTCAAGAGGGTCGTGTAAATTTGAATACGTCCTCTTTTTCTGTGCCTACATCTACAGCGAGTATTCTTGGATATTCGTTTCACAGCTCTTATTATCCCTACCCATCTGACTAGTCACAACACTCTCCATCTCTATTTCTATTTTACTTTGTTTTCTTCGTGAACAGGTCCGATGAGAGCAGTTTTTTTTTTTTTTTTTTTTTACCCGTCCTTGTGTCACACTCCTAAAAGAAGGAAAAAAAAGGACAAATTAACAACTCTAATGTTTCTGCTGTTTTACCCGGGTTTAATATCGGCTCGCCGATATTTCGATAGCCTCTTGAAGATTAGTTATTGGGTTCAACAAAAGTTCCATGGTGGGTCGCCCTTTTTGACATCAAACCTCTCAGTTACCCCGTGCTTGGGACCGGCACTGCTTGTGCTGGTTTGTTTCCTCGGCGAGTAGATTAAAGAATTTGCAGCTCTTATAAACAAATAAAATCCCCTTTACACCATGAAATACTTGGATTATATGTAGCATTCTGATTCCAACCTTGCTGAGGGTCTGTATTTTACCCAAACGTAACCTAACCTAACCAGGGCACTGTCAAATGTGCGATCCGAATTTTACCTGTGCCAGCATACTTTTTATTTGATTCCTTTACAGAATAAGAAAATATTGATCTTTGTACCTTTATATAATGAGTAGCATTGTGCAGGTGTCAATAGCAAAATTATCTCTCTTTAAGAGTGTACCAACTCAGCAAGATGCAACAGCCTGCTATTACTACTGCCTGCATTGATGCTTGTCGAAAGCAAGTGGCACTGGGTAAAATTGCTTTCATTGCCTGAGAAGTATCTTTAAATCCTCTCGTTTTTTTCGCTTTAAATAAATTGGATTTGAAAAGTGATATTAGGTCACTCATGGTACCTCATGCCTCAAAGGGGAATGCACAGCAATATAGATGCATGTGATTGCTTGTATGGCGTAAATGACCACTTTTGGACAATGTTGTTTTACGTTGACTAACCCAACCTAACCTAACGTAACCTAATGTTACAAGTCAAGAATGGAAATCGTGTTTGGTTGTTTACAAAAACAATGTACAGAAATACACATTTAATCTCTCTCTCTCTCTCTCTCTCTCTCTCTCTCTCTCTCTCTCTCTCTCTCTCTCTATATATATATATATATATATATATATATATATATATATATATATATATATATATATATATATATATATATATATATATATATATATATATATATATATTGCTCTTCTGTCTTGGATTATACAATGCTTAGGGTGCTTAGTTTCTTATTATATATTTTGATATTTTTCCATCCTGAAAACAAGATTTGTGGTGAGATTTAAACAATGGAACTATTGTTTATTTCACCTCTACTTAACACCAGTTAAATATTTGCAGTTTGATTAGCAAACGAACGCACCCTCTTGAATGGCCAATATTGTTCTTAAATATGGGAGAAAATAGTTAAATTTTTTATGTGGCCAACTGGACATAAGAGAGTGCTTTCATAATAGCAAATACTGTGTGTTGCTATTTTTCTTCTTTTAAGCCAAAATGAGGAATCCAAGATTCTCCTCAAAATGAAAAAAAATTTCCATCTGAGCACAATAAGAATATATTCTTGAATGCATTGCACATTTTTCTTTATATATATCTAAAATACCCATTTTTTGCTATAGAAATATACTTAAGATATCCATCATAGTTATAAAATGTTGTAAATATATACCTTTTAGGCTGCTTTCACACCAAAGTGGCACGTCGTATGTAGCATGCCAGATGGCACGCCAGTTGAAAACGAATATCCGGAAATATATGACACCTTTCACACAGAAGTGGCGTGACACATGGGACGTGTCACGCCACTTTTGTTTGAAAGGTGTCCTACATTTCCGTATGTTCGTTTTCAACTGGCGTGCCACCTGGCATACCACGTACGACGTGCCACTTTGGTGTGAAAGCGGCCTAAATGTTTTTTTGTTTGCCATTCTGTGTCACTATTAATCCCGATAATGAGGGTGGATCACACAGGTTGGAGTTGAATGGCCATTCTAAGGGCAGTATTGTAGTGGGTTCGATCACGGGTCTGTCACTTCCTAAGCTGATTGCTCTTACCACTGCGATACCGCTGTCCCTTATATACACATTAGAGTACAGTAAGCATATCAGAGTAGTACAAATGTAACTACTATACCCAAGAGAGCAATGAAAATACACTAAAATGCCCATCTGGGTAATAAAAGTACACAATAGAAATACCAACAGGGTACATGAACTCCAGCAACGCATTGTTATATTCCTTAGAAACAGCGCCTTTGCTTCATTCTACAAACTCAAATAGACATGAGTGAAGTACGAAGATAGGCTATTGAGAACAGCTGCACCTCCCCCCCCCACTCTCACTAGAGACCCTGGCAAAAATTTCTTCTGCAGTTTTATTTATTGTATTTGCTCTTATTTTCCTTCTTCGTCTTCTTTTTCTCTTCTTCAAGTGTATTTATTGTTCTTCTTCTTCTTCTTCTTCAAGTTTATTTATTGGTTATGCTCTTCTTCTTCTTCTTCTTCTTCTTCTTCTTCAGCCAGTATAGAGCTTTCAGTTCAATTTAGCTGATTTAAGCAATTGGATGTTATGGCTCAACCTTTATATCTGCAATGATGCACTTCAAGGTAACTAAGGTCCTATTACGCACTCTTTATGGGTAAGCCCCTGTCCACTAAGCAGGCGTAGCGAGTACATTGCTGTATATGATGAATCAGTGGTGAATCAAACTACAGCAAAAGTAGTAATATGCATACTACATCTCCTTTCTTAAAGTCTCTCAAGTCGCGTTAGTGAATGTGACGTAATTAACACCGCTGGCATTTAAGTTCCTTTCTCGTGATTAAAATAGTCTATTAGGCAAATATTAATTTTGAATTTTTTTTTTTCCAAGGAAAGGAAGGTTATAAAATGAAAAGGATCAGATCTTTTGAGTACAAAAAGAAAGGTCAAGTAAAAACAAAATAATCGAAAAAAAGCAAGACGGAATATTTTTTCTGATCTTTTCTGATTTTATAGTGAAATTGAAAGTTTACACACTGCTAATTGTATGTATGAATATTAACTATACTCCACAGAGAGAGAGAGAGAGAGAGAGAGAGAGAGAGAGAGAGAGAGAGAGAGAGAGAGAGAGAGAGAGAGAGTTAAAACAGTTGAAAGCTTTGCACGCTCAGCATAACCTTACCGCTTAAAAGATGGAAGCCAAGGAATGGAAAGAATTTCCAAAAATTGTGTGTGTGTGTGTGTGTGTGTGTGTGTGTGTGAGAGAGAGAGAGAGAGAGAGAGAGAGAGAGAGAGAGAGAGAGAAGCTGCCAAAAGAGACCCAGTGACCACTTGCCACGTGTTCACATTCCGAGAGATATCTTGGCCATGTGGTTGAATCTCGTAACCCGGTGAAATACCTCATGACATTCCTTTTGTTTTCAATTTTATTTTCGTCTTTGAATAAGTATTTTGGAATGAGATCAGAGCGAAAATATTGAATGAACTCTCACTGTCACAAAAATTGTAAAATTGTAAAAATTGTAAATTTGTAATATATGAATAAAAATGCAAATGTGTAATATGTAATTTTAATGGATTTTCTCTTTTAATTCACATTTCGAATTCACATTTGAAGATATTAAGAATTATTTTCTTGCTTATTTAGGTATACGTATAAATAAGCCATTTTCCCCTTATGAAGGGAGTGGCTGAGTCAAGGCAATCTTTAGGAAGAGTCTATCTATCTACCTTGGCTGTCTCCTCCAATTGGGGGGTAGCCGATATAAAAAAAAAAGAAACAATAAGGGTAAACTTTCAAAACTGTGTCTTGAATGTAAATGTTTTTATTATGCAGGGACTTATTGTAGAATTAGCACACCAACCAATACAAGGGGTTAAGTTAGAATTAGGTAGGGTAGCTTAGTATGGTTAGATAAAGAATGCACCCTTATCGAATTCTACATCTGAAACCCAATATATACAAGATTCTGTCATGCGTATTCGATTTTATATATATAATTTTAGCCAAAATCGGCATATATCATATATTTTATTTTCATTATACCAGTAATTTTGTGTGGGGACAATGGCCCGATTTTTTAACAGTGTAAACCTATGATACCATATTGTTAGCTAGTCACACACAAATGGATTTCATAAACGCAACTGACGCTTCCAGATCAAAACTTAGCACGAGGGTCTGCCCCTCTCTTTCCTTATCTCTTACTTTACTTAATTTTCTTGCTTTTCCCTCCAATTCCCTTATATCCTTAATCCCCTCCCCTTTTTCCCCTCCTATCCTATCCAATCCTTAAAAAAAAAAAAAAAAAAAAACTGACGTGGTTCTGTGTATGGCTAGGATCCCGTACGGGATCCTAGCCCTACACAGAACCGCGTCAGATGCGTTTATGAAATCCATTTGTGTGTTTCTAGCTAACTAACAATGTGGTATCCTAGGTTTACACTGTTTAAGAAATCGGGTCAATGTGCACGCAGACGCTCCCTCTGATACAAAAAATGCTAACTCACTATAATGTATATTTACAAGCTATATACCAGATATTACTTATTGCATGCATGCATACAGTATTCTTATTATGCAGCTGCATGATATATTCATAGCATACTGTTAAAGGGAAGTGAATCTTAAATAGGAAATGAAATAGTGGGTTAAAAAAAAAAATAGATTCCTGACTATATTCGTGTTATGCAGATGGCTGATGTATTTATTGGATTCAGTTAAAAGGAAGTGAATCTCAAATAGGAAAATAAATATTAAATAAAAGAAGTACTAGTGTCAGTGCCACCTGCTGCAACGACACACTGTCTTGTGTCAAGGTTAAATCATCTCTTCTTCAGTGTCTCTTTGAACACTTTTAAAGGTACTGTAAATGTTTTCATTCAGTTAAAAGACAAAATTTCTTTTAAGAGGACTGCGTAGTTAGCAGATATGTTGGTAGATGCAGTGATGTGTGGACATAGTTAATGCAATGCAGTGCATAGGTAATAAGTTGGACTAACACACACACACACACACACACACACACACACACACACACACACACACACACACACACACACACAATACTTTTTCAGTGTAAGAGTAGTTGATAATTGGAATTGGCTAAGCGAGGAGGTAGTTAATGCTATCTCAATCCATAGTTTTAAGGACAGGTATGATAAGTATGACTAAGTATAAAATGGAACCGATGAGGAGACGGGAAGATACGAGCTTTGGGCTCTTTCCCGTAAACACAATTAGGTAATCACAATTAGGTAATCACACACACACACACACACACACACACACACACACACACACACATATATATATATATATATATATATATATATATATATATATATATATATATATATATATATATATATATATATATATATATATATATATATATATGAATCATTTTTACCCCGACCGGGACTCGAACCTAGGACTTATGATTACTAAGTCAAGGCGCTACCACTACACCACAGAAGGTTAAAAGGAATCTAACCTTATAGCTTATATCTGCTATACTTAGGAATGAACGCATTCCTAAGTATAGCAGATATAAGCTATAAGGTTAGATTCCTTTTAACCTTCTGTGGTGTAGTGGTAGCGCCTTGACTTAGTAATCATAAGTCCTAGGTTCGAGTCCCGGTCGGGGTAAAAATGATTCATGTTTTCACATATGTAATGTGCTTATCTGGTTATATATATATATATATATATATATATATATATATATATATATATATATATATATATATATTATATATATATATATATATATATATATATATATATATATATATATATATATATATATATATATATATATATATATATATATATATATATATATAATCTGGATTCTCTTTCTCTTCGCCGTAAGGTATCATCCCTTTCTTTTTTCTATCGTTACTACTTCCATCGCTACGCTGATTAGTTGGCGAGTTGCATCCCCCCCTCGTTGCCGAGGCCGTATTAACTCTATCCAAGCGGCCTCATCTCACAGGTACTGTGCAAAGATTTGTAGCTCGCATATTGGTCGGTGCACCGACAGTTTTTTTCCATCCACCGCCAGACTCTGGAACTCTCTTCCTCCTTCTGTCTTTCCTAAATTCTTATGACTTATCTTCTTTCAAATACCGGATCTATAGTCATAGCTGGACTTATTCCTACCATATCTCTAGGTCCTTAATACTTCCGCTATTATTTCAGCCTGTCCTTTTCCTACTGTTTATCATTCCCTTATTTCACCCTCGACCTTAAACTTCTGCTTTTAATTCGTCTTAACGTTTCCTTGTTGCCCGGGTCTAATGAGGGAAGTTTTCTTGCCATTCCGGGTATCACGCTCATAATATAATATTAAACGGCTTTATATATATATATATATATATATATATATATATATATATATATATATATATATATATATATATATATATATATATATATATGCAAAATAAACTGTTATATCACAGCACAATATGAAGCAAAAAAAGGCCCATAAATAAAACACAAAAAGAAGCGAAGATGTACTATATATTACGACTGGACTCCAGTCCTCTTCAGGTACAAATGAATTCATTTGTACCTGAAGAGGACTGGAGTCCAGTCGTAATATATAGTACATCTTCGCTTCTCTTTGTGTTTTATTTATGGGACTTTTTTTGCTTCATATATATATATATATATATATATATATATATATATATATATATATATATATATATATATATATATATATATATATATATATATATATATATTTATATATATAAGCACATTACATATGTGAAAACATGAATCATATTTTTACCCCGACCGAGACTTGAACCTAGGACTTATAATTACTAAGTCAAGGCGCTACCAATTACACCACAGAAGGTTAAAAGGAATCAGACCTTATAGCTTATATCTGCTATACTTAGGAATGAACGCATTCTATTCGAATGCTACAATGTTCATATTACAGCTTCCCCAACCTCACTCGTGGCTTCATTTTCGCATTTAATTCAACTCCCAATCTCACTCGGGCACAACAATAACCAAATAAGCCCGAATGAGATTGGGAGTTGAATTAAATGCGAAAATGAAGCCAAGAGTGAGGTTGGGGAATCTGTAATATGAACATAGTGGCATTCAGATAGAATGCGTTCATTCCTAAGTATAGCAGATATAAGCTATAAGGTTGGATTCCTTTTAACCTTCTGTGGTGCATTGGTAGCGCCTTGACTTAGTAATTATAAGTCCTAGGTTCAAGTCCCGGTCGGGGTAAAAATGATATATATATATATATATATATATATATATATATATATATATATATATATATATATATATATATATATATATATATATATATATATATATATATATATATATAGAGAGAGAGAGAGAGAGAGAGAGAGAGAGAGAGTGTCGTATGACTTCCGGAGCGGAAACGGTTGGTCGAGGGCACGGATATTTTATTACAATGTTTGTAGAAAGTGCCAAGGAAATATATGACCGGA
>JAXCGZ010007010.1:0-19098 GCA_037179515.1 Halocaridina rubra | reverse complement strand
TTGTTATGAATGTGATGTTATCGTGAAAGGGCCATATAAAACTCCTCTTGTCGCGGCTTAAAGGGGAAAAACAAAGACTTTGTGAATGTGAGAGAAAACAATCGTTCTCTCTCTCTCTCTCTCTCTCTCTCTCTCTCTCTCTCTCTCTCTCTCTCTCTCTCTCTCTCTCTCTCTCTCCTGTCCCTCCACCCCCCCCCCCATTCTTCTCCTCCTCCTTTTGGGGCCAACTTCTTACAGATGCTAATCCAGCCCCTCCAGGCTACGTGTGAGATAGAAAGATGAAGGAAAACAAGAAAGAGATGGATAAGGTGGAAAAATCTGACTGAAAGAGAGAACTGAAGATGGAAAAGGTTTATGGATGGAATGGAGGCTATGGAAGAAGGTGAAATTGGATGAAAATCGTGTGAGAAATGAAAGTCATATCTAAGGAAAGTATGAAACACGAGGAAACATTATGGAACAAAAAAATCAAGGTAGCGTGATGGATTGTGACAGTAGAGAAATTAATATAGAATAGAGAAGAGGAAAATAATATGAAGATGATTGTTATATTATCTTTATCCAGAATATGAGACGTTTTCTTTTCAGAAGCCTCATTTAGTTTATCCATTTGGAAAATATGTTGATGTTGTATCCTGACTCATGACGTTGAAAAGACAAAATGGAGAGAGAGAGAGAGAATATTACGAAATTATATTGATTAGGTGTTCTTATGGAATATTTTAAATACCTAGATATGAATCTGTAGTTCCCCTGTATAAATATATATATATATATATATATAATATATTATATATATATATATATATATAATATATATATATATATTCTGAAATGTGTGTACTATTGTACCCTTCAATGCAGCTTCATTATGATGTTAACTTTGAATTATATAGCCGTAAAATTTACAGCATGATCAACAGGCATGAACTCCTGATTTCGAAGAAAAAAAACTTACAGATTAAAACTATTTCATTATATGTACTTCAAGCTTGAGAAGTGCTGCTGTAAATAGAAAGTAATATTATGATCTGTGGCTCCTCCACACTATTGATAAGTAGGTTCTTTATCTTTCTTATCTCTATTGATTGTTTGCGTTATGAGTCATCACTCCACAAGGACTTACAAGATAAGATAAAAAGTGTGATGAGGGGCATTGTTAAGCCCGCTCTCACACCAAAGTGGCGCGTCGCAATGCCATGTGGCACGCCAGTTGAAAACGAACATCCGGAAATATATGAAACCTTTCACACAGCAGTGGCGTGACACGGCCCATGTGCCACGTGCGCCTTGCGTCGCAAGTCCCACGTAGCACATGAGACGTGTCACCCCACTTCTGTGTGAAAGGTTTCATATATTCCCGGATGTTCGTTTTCAAATGACGTGTGACGTAGTATGCGACGTGCCACTTTAGTGTGAAAGCGGCTTAAGTACTTAGCAATATACTTGCTATTCTACGGTTACAGAGTACTTTACTGGATACTAAAGACCATAATAATGACTTATTATACGATTTATACTAATTTTTCAGCTGGTTTCTTTTTTTTACTCAGATAACTGTACATGGGGACATGTGCACGTGGGCACTCCCAGTCATATTGCAGTTGATAAACATTACACTCTATTTGGTTATGTATAAATAAAATATTAATAGAATTTGCAATTAATTTTAAATATCATAGCAAGTAATTAATAATAAAATATAGTGTAATAATTGAAGAGTAATATTTGTAACAATATATTCAATAGCCCTTGTTGAGTGCTATAAATTATATTTCACTTTTCAACAGTACCACTGCAGACAATTTGAAGCAGATATAGAATAACAATTTTCAGGTTAGAATAATAAGTAGGTACATATACATATGCATGCATTAATTAGATGAGCAATAGAAACACCACTGGGGCTTCATAGTCATACATATCAAGAAGAGAGAGAGAAAGAGAGAGAGAGAGTGTTTGTGGTATTCATTTCAGCAAAAGAAGTTATTCGTTCTTACCACAGATAAAGATGCATACATGCATACTCATACACATCATTGTCATCTTAGGGTAACACAGCAAAGGAAAGTGCATGTAATTAATCGCATATACGTACACATATAAACCTGAACATACATACATACATACACATAAACACAGTGCCATATAATGGAAGATAAATTTGGAAGGAAAAGAAAGAGAAAGACTGAAAGCCCTTCCCCTTCTCTACCCTTCAAATTATGTACATGAGAGAGAATTACGTCAGCTTAATCCATTATCACTATTATCACAACTATTGCTACCACCATCATGATTATTATTATTATTATTATTGTTATTATGATTATTATTATTATTACTATTATTATTATGATGATTATTATTATTATTATTATTATTATTATTATTATTATTATTACCATCATCATTACTACAGCTTTTGTATATAGATAGTTATGAATCAAAAGTAGTAATTATTGATACATATAGACATACACATACATATATATATATATATATATATATATATATATATATATATATATATATATATATATATATATATATATATATATATATATACTCATACACATATGCACACACTACACATATGCACACACATAACATATATATATATATATATATATATATATATATATATATATATATATATATATGAATCATTTTGTACTCCGACCGGGACTCGAACCTAGGACTTATGATTACTAAGTCAAGGCGCTACCACTACACCACAGAAGGTTAAAAGGAATCCAATAACCTTCTGTGGTGTAGTGGTAGCGCCTTGACTTAGTAATCATAAGTCCTAGGTTCGAGTCCCGGTCGGGGTAAAAAATGATTCATGTTTTCACATATGTAATGTGCTTAATATATATATATATATATATATATATATATATATATATATATATATATATATATATATATATATATATATATATATATATATATATATATATATATATATATCTGCTGTTTTGTTTGTATTTTCTCTTTATAGATCGCAGCTTCCAACGAAAGTTGTTAAGTTTGTTTGTTTTTTTGGTAAATAATCGTAGCTTTATTAATGCTTTACGATGTATTTTCACATTTTAATATTCAAGCACGGATGGATAATTGGGATAGAATTAGGGTTTGTAAGGGTGAATCCTCAATATTATATCAATTTTATATATCAGTTTTAATATGTATATAACAAATCAAGTAAATTGTAGACAACAAAAGATTTTTAATATTTATGATTTTTTCTCAATTAATTAAGTCATGATCTTTGACTTTTACAAAGCACGAGCTATCATGACTAAATTAGAACTTAAGAAATATGTCATATGTATAATACTTTTATCATATAAGCAAGCTATTTTACGCACATGCATTTGTATTCTAAAGTGAGCAAATATTATTTCCAATCTGCTGTAAAGGAACTTTTACTTGGTACTGACTTTCAGGTTATGAAGTGCACAATTTTTTTTTTCTTCTCCATTTCACCTAGCGCAGTGTGTCTGTTCTGAATGGCAGGCAAAGGTCGCCGAGGCTCCTATAAAATTCCCCCACAAATCATGCTATACATTCTCTCTCTCTCTCTCTCTCTCTCTCTCTCTCTCTCTCTCTCTCTCTCTCTCTCTCTCTCTCTCTCTCTCTCTCTCTCTCTCTCTCTCTCTCTCTCCGTTGGCATTTATTATATTTTTTGTTTCTTGATATTCTTGTTTTATATTTGAAATTCCCTTTTTTATGTTTGGTTGGACATTAAATACGCTCTCTAAAAAGTTTACATAATTGAAATATACAGTTTATTTCTTATCCATATTTTCAGCGTGTTTTATCTCCCTTGGTAATGTCGTCATCTTGTGCTATGTGAAAGGAACACGCACGCACTCACTCACGAGGACATACATATTATTATTATTATTATTGTTATTGTTGTTGTTTTTGTTATTGATGTTGCTGTTATTATCAATTTTATCGTAGAATCATGATAAATGCATTGTGGAGCCATCAGAAGATTAACTCTGTTAAGTGACGTATGCGGGTTGGAACTACGGGAAATTGTCCAGCCACCCCCACCCCCTGTCCCCTCCTCCTGACGTACTGTCTCATTTGCATTGTTACATCAACCCATATTTCTTGTGATGTTAGTGGCTCTGAAAGCACACTTTAAGCCCTTCTTTTACCCCTGTCTATCTTAATTTTGCATTTAATGCTCTATTATGGGATTATGGCCTTTGGCTTATAGTATTTAAGCTTAACGATGGAAAGAATTTGAGTGACAATTTCTTTATATGTTACTGTAACATCTTGGGGCAATTGTAGTGCTGGGGTGAAAATTGTATGTATTTAAGTAGGTGGCGTTCTTTAGCGGTTTATATACATGAAAAAAATTTAGTAGTGTTACATATTGGAATAAATCTCGCTACATTATTCGAGCCTCCACGAACACATTTCCCCCGTAGCTTCGCCGTGGCCATGTAACTAGACACAAACTAATTCACATATCATAAAAGTCAATGGTTTTAGTAGCGGTTCATTCGCCACAATGGTGTAGAGCCTTAAATCAGGACTTGGAGCTGCAGCAGCAGCAGTAGCAGTTAAGTCCACCACCCCACGTTGTAATGATGGCTCATGGTTTTAGTTGTTACCGCCCTATCCTAAGCCCACCAACAAAGAACCCCAGAATAACAAACCTGATTTTTTATTACTGTCTTTCAAGACTGAAGGTTGAAAAAAAAAAGAAAGAAAGAGAAGCCATTATGTCGGGACACTACCAAATGTTAACCCACAGTCCCAGCACCCCTTATTATATCCCTTTATTTATTGACTTTTTAGACAAAAGCATTTGAAGATTTCTGTTGCCAGCTTCACTTTCTGAATGTAAGCTCTCTTCGTGTATGTATTTGTCATTAAATTTGCCATAAGATGGTCGTGCCCTTCCCTTAAAGTATCTCTGTCTTGTGGAAGGACTATCATCCTACTTCTACTGATTCTCCTTTCAGCTTGGCATAATAAACAGAGATTTATCAAGAAAGAGAATTGGGAGATCGTGTTCAGCATGTTGCCTCTCCTTAAGAAGTTATCAAACCATTCATATGGAACTCAGTGGCGTGTGTACATGTGTGTGTGTGTGTGTGTGTGTGTTTTGCAAAGAGATCGGCCTAGATGCCCTTAGATGTCCCTTATTCATTATGAGCCATTTCTATTACTACAAGAAGGTGATGCCCTAATAGGGCCATCTGATAACACTGCAGGGGGAAATGGACGACGTCGACGAAGGTGCTTCTTGATAAAGGCGAGGCTGTAAAGACCACGAGGACGGTTCCTCTTAGGTTGTCTTGGCTATCTGGATGTCATGCTAGATACGACAGAGAGAGAGAGAGAAAGAGAGAGAGAGAGAGAGAGAGAGAGAGAGATCCCATAAAGTATACGAGTATATATATATATATATATATATATATATATATATATATATATATATATATATATATATATATATATATATATATATATATATATATATTATATATAATATTGCCTTTGGTTGATTTTTGTCATTTGTTTGAATTGCAATTGGAATCACCCCCCCCCCCCTGGTACCCTGAAATACCGTTGTTTTTTTCCCACTTATTTAGCTAGTGTAAAGAGATAATAACTGCGTTAGTATTTACGAGCGAGAATGTAATATATATACAATGAGAAATACCTTACAATATATTCTCTTTAAGGTTAAGAACACGTGCCCAGGTTTCACTCAACGGAAATTCCAAGGGCTTTATACTTACTCATACTCTTCTCCCCCCCACCCTCCATTCCCCTACCGATGAAATATACCTATTAACCCCCCCCCCCTTACCTATGAAAAGGGGAACAAATTTGGGATGTGATATATACCTGCGTTAGGAGTTTCAGGTACTTTACTTACAGATATAAGGAAACGGACATTTACTTGTATGATATATATGCCAGTGTGATAAGCTTCAAGCTCTTAATAAGAAGGAAAAAAAACTTTATTTGCTTTTGTGATGAGTTTCGGGACTTTCTCGAACCGCAAAAAAAAATCTGGAATCTGTTGTATACTCATGTGATGAAGAGTTTCAAGCTTCGCTTGAAGCAATAAAAATTTAACGAATTCTCTGATCCTTGTCAAACTCATCGACGCCATGATCAAGTACCTGTCTCTCCAAAGATTAGTTACCTGTCGCTCTTTGGGGTCCCTTAACTTTTTTCATACCATTTATTTATATATTTATTTATTTATTTAATTTATTTCGAAATATTTTTTTTTCATATTTATTTATTTTTATTGGGTAGAATACGGGGTTTAGAGGTATAATAAATCTTGGTGTGTAATTGGTTACTGTATTTATGTTGCCATTTTCATGTGGTATCAGATTATTGGGTAATGTTGCTGTCTGTGTCCACTCCAGTCAGTGAGTGGTTATGTTGACCTCTGTACTCTGTACTCTTGGCTTCATAATGATTTTATAAAAAAAAAAAGATTGGTTTTTGTTCATAGTTCATTGCTGTGAATGTTTAGCCTATAAGAAAAGTTTCGACTGTGTCATATGTGACCAAGTTTGAGCCTCAACTCAGTTTGACTATCTTTGGTTAGTTATCCATTCACGCTATTCTATAAGTAATATACATTATCCTTCTCTTCACATAAATTTGCGTACATACATACATATACATAGATAAAAAATGCATGCATACCCCGCTAATCAAGCAGTGATGAAAGATCAAGGAGTGAATGTCATCCCAACTCCTCCTTTTAAGGAAGTGTAAAAGATCTTGAAAGCGCCAAACATAAACAAACTTTAGGAGGTCTTTCCGAAAGGAGAATCGCCGAAATAGGAATGGGTTCAAAGTGGGTAAGTGGTTAGTGATTGCATTGTAATGAGGCTGAAAATGGCATACCCTCAGCCGTTTGCTGTGTCGAGTGTTTATTTTGAGAAATGCTTTTTCTTCCTCCTCCTCCTTTCGCCTACCTCTAAAGACTCTCAAGTGAGGTCTTTATTAGGCAGTGCCTAAATGCAAAGCGCTGAGATGTGCTGGAGAATATTTTTCAAATTATTTTAACTCTTTGGGATTAAGCAAGCGTGAATAAAATAATAATAATAATAATAATAATAAGTGTTTGTCGTTCAGGTTCAGCAACAAAATCTGTGAAATCTTAAGTTTACTACTAGTTTAGCTATTTCAAATTACTCCAGTACTTAGGAAATTATAATCGCTCTCAAATTACTGAAAGATACGATGAAATATATTTCACTTTACCTTTAGGCCAGATTTCTTAACAGTGTAAACCTAGGATACCATATTGTTTAGTTAGCTAGACACACACAAATGGATTTCATAAACGCATCTGACGCGGTTCTGTGTATGGCTAGGATCCCGTACGGGATCCTAGCCATACACAGAACCGCGTCAGATGCGTTTATGAAATCCATTTGTGTGTCTAGCTAACTAAACAATATGGTATCCTAGCTTTATACTGTTAAATAAATGGGGGGGGGACCGGAAGGTTTTACATCGGTTTATTGATACAGTATTAAAGTCAGACGGTAAATTTTAGTTGTTAAAGAACAGAATATCCTGAAGAGAGAGAAAAAAAAACAGGCAAAATATCCAGAAAACTGATACATAGACAGACACATAAATACTCTCACAGTACTCCAGTCGCAGATATGATATGAGTTACGAAAGAATGAAGTTAGTGTGTGGCGCCAGTCAAAGTGAGAAAAGACACTACCAGACATATCTGATAAAATTAACCTAGAGTACGATCCTTTCACTCACTTTCTCTCTGATTCCTCTCATCTAAATTAATATATTTAGACATTTATCACCAAATAAGCTAATATATAAAATACATACAAGACCAGCGGTCAGCTACAATGGAAAGCTATACTAGATAATATTAAGACTCTTAACTGAGCAATATTTCATTTGCAGAGCAACGAAAAGATTTTTGTATGTCACTTATTTACATTTATATTTGTAGTTAATGTCAAGTTGACATCCATACCTCTTGACCTTTTGTGGCAAGGTCATAACCTACAGTGCCGGTCTTTGCCATTTTACAACATATGGAACCATATTAAGAAATCAAAAGCTTTTGCTTAATTCATGTTAAAGTTATATAGACACACAATGACGAAGGTTTCTCCTTTGAATTGATGGAAGTATAATAAGCTTTACATATGATATATAGAGTGTGATGTATTGAATTTCAGTATCTGTTGAATCAGAGGAATGGTTTGAATAGTAGATGTTACCGTAGAGGAGGATTATGCTGATTTTGCAATTTTGTGCAATACAATAGGGCAAAAAGAAGAATATTTGTTCTGTTTTACGAAGGAACTTGTAAAGTCTTTTGCTCGATTTCTTAAACAGTATAAACCAAGGATACCATATTGTTAGTTAGCTAGACACAAATGGATTTCATAAACGCATCTGACGCGGTTCTGTGTATGGCTAGGATCCCCCTTGGGGATTCTAGCCATACACAGAACCGCGTCAGTTGCGTTTATGAAATCCATTTGTGTGTGTCTAGCTAAAACAATATGATATCCTAGGTTTACACTGTTTAAGAAATCGGGCCTTTGATTGCCGCACAGGAGTAGAGAGAATGTTTATACTGTTAGTGGATGATTCAAGTAGCATCTCTGTCCAAACCTTCTTCAGATAAGGCCAGGATCAGCTTAGTGTTATTTCTGGTGTGGTAGTCCTTGGTAGTGTCTGTAAATTCAGCAGGCTTAGTGGTCACACCATTAGCAGATCTCTAGTATCTGTAAATGTCCAAATTGCAATGAGGACATATATACCGTTTTGCAGTTGTGTGTCTGCAAAAAAAAAATGCAAAAATGAATAATAAAGATAACTGGAGATATTGTTGTATAGAATATGAAAGTATTTTGTTGTCTGCTATCTGCTATGCTGCTTTCTTATGCTATCTGCTATGCTGCTTTCCTATGCTTTCATCATAGAATTTCAGATGAAGACAAATAAGTAGGGGATGATGCATCATTATCAAGAGACGCTCATGAAGTGTCCACTTAAGGTGTTATTGCAAGGACATTGAACACTTTTATTATCCTTTGATCGTGAAAGAAGACTCTTTGCTTAAGAGTAAATGTGGATTAAACAATTCTCCCCCTTTCTCGCTTAGGACTTATGGATTACATATTTACGGCTCAAAAGCTTCCCTTGATTAGGTAATCCCTCTTGCAATGGATGTGACTTCGTTTTTGCCTTTGTGTTTTTATTTGATATTTGAAAGGAGAGGATCTTTGTTAACCTATATTTTCTTCTGAGGTTATTTGATAAAAGTGACCAGTGTCATAATGATGATGATGATTATTATTATTATTATTATTATTATTATTACTAGTTAATAAGCTTCTATGTTATGCTGCTTTCATATGGACGAAGAGTATATATATTTGGATTCAGTCTTAAATCAGAGCCAAACAAACTCCGTGACACATCTTATAATCTCGATCTCAATATCTTGAATGATATATATTCATGGACGTTATTTATAGTCATGTCATCAAATCCATTACGCATAAATAAGACTACTTATACCAGACTTATGCTTGACATATGTGAAATTGGACATACTGTATGTATAGCATATGTAGAGAAATTATATGTATGGGATGGGAGAACACGTGTGCGTTGAAAAGTAAGTATGCTTAGCCTAAGCCTCACCAGATGCGCCCTTTGGGTCATGGTATTTGAGCTCCGAGACGTACTAGCTAAATTATGTCACTCTTGAGTTGTGAATGCTAGATCGCAGAAGGTGATAACATTTTTGTTGTTGTGTATTTGCAAAAGAAAATGTCTGTTTGTGTATGTCTGCGTTTGTAGGCAATACATTCTCAAATGTTTATTAGTTGTGCATTGTTTCTCATTATATATATATATATATATATATATATATATATATATATATATATATATATATATATATATATATATATATATATATATATATATATATAATTACTAGAAAAGCGTCGATATTTTTTGCATAATCAGCATTTATTTATGTTTTTATTTTAATTGTTTTTTCTTTTGTCTTTTCAGGTAAGAACTAAAAATTTGATCATGAAAAGAAGCAGCGAGGGAGGGAAAATGCGTTTATATTTTTCATGCGTCTCCAGTATTGGGTAAATATTTAAAACAAAAAATCTGTTTTTTTATTTACTTGAACAGATTTTATTCGCATGTATGATGAATAGAGAAAAATAGTTAGAAATATAATTGAGTCTGTCGTTTAGTGTTTTTTTTTTACGGCTTAGTAAACTCTTCGACGCTTAGAAATCATGATTAGCAAATTAATTTAAAATCATTTTAACAGCAGATGAGTTAAGACAAACATTGATGATGCTTACCGCAGTTGTAAGTACGGAAAACGAAGTGTGTCCTTTTAGTCATGTTTGTGTTTATTTTTAGAATATTATTATATATTAAGAATTATTTTTTTAAGTACTATTATTTTAGCAAGATAGCATAAGTTCATGTGCATGTATTACTAGTTGTGCGTATCGGGATATGGCTTTTTAATTGAGTTCAAAGGCAGAATATATCTGCATCAATGACAGCATCTTTACAGTGCTTATTTATTATAGTATTCAGTCATTGTATACTTGTTTGTAAACTCAGATTGTATTCATAAGTATTTCTTTGATATACTGAAGTGCATGACGCTTAGTCTTAAGGAATTGGATAAGCAGACTTGAGAGAGAGAGAGAGAGAGAGAGAGAGAGAGAGAGAGAGAGAGAGAGAGAGAGAGAGAGAGAGAGGAGAGAGAGAGAGAGAGAGAGAGAGAGAGAGAGAGAGAGAGCGCAGCGGTTTAGGAAGGTAGCCTTTGACAATGCGTAGAGAGAAGAAAATGTCTTATGTTTATGGGAGGATTTCGAAAGAGTGTTTGTCAGGGTTCAGAATACTAAGAACATATGCAATACTAAGATCATCACTCAAATGTGTTGCAGTGAGAATGAAATAAATATTAGTCTGTAACATCTTCTCTATTATTATTATTATTATTATTATTGTAATTATTATTATTATTATTATTATTATTATTATTATTATTATTATTATTATTATTAAGTCTGATTATCGTCCTTGGGGATGGAGCTGATAAGGGGTCAGGAGCAACACCAGCCCTGATGATAGAAGTTAGGAGGTGACGATGTTCGTGTGTAGGTGTGAATGTTAGTTGGTGGGGGGTGGGGAGGAGAGGAGATGGAAGGTGGTGGTTGAGAGTCATAAACCCATCATGATAGCGACCCCATGTTGACAATCCACTCCAGCTACACCTCCCTGACATGCCCTCCTCCAATACCTTATATCCTGCTCTAAAGACCTACCCTACCAAACACCCTTCCACAACGCCGAGGAGGTCCTTTTACCCTCGCTCATCCACTGCCACAATCTACGCTGCCACACCACTCGAAAAAAAAAAAAACCTTCCTTTAAATATCTTTCACCCTCTTTTTAAAATATGTAGTCATGGGTCATTGCAAAAACCTTAATGAAGTATGTACGTTTTTATTTATCTTCATCTTTCAATAATACTGCTCCCATTTCCACGTATAAGAATAATGATAATAATAATAATAATAATAATAATAATAATGATAACAAGAAAAGAAGAATTACTATAAACCATATCTACCTATCCATCTATCTATCTATCTATCTATATATATATATATATATATATATATATATATATATATATATATATATATATATATATATATTATAAGCCACATGAACTTTGCACAGCAGCCTCCCGTTTCAATACTACAGCTGAAGGTCTTACAGACTTGAATAGGCCTATCCTGGACAGTTTGATGTTAAGTGTTCCTTCAGCTATGGATCATTTTCTATTCTTACATCTACACAGAATAGTCTTTTGATATTTTTTCCACATCTCTTTGTATTCCTTCACATCTGGCAAGTCACAACACACTCCATATCTGTTTCTCCTTGTTTTATGGTTCTTCATGCCCAGGACCAATGAGGACAAGTTTCTTCGCCGTACTAGTGCCATATTCATTAAAGATGTTCTAACACTGTCTCTATCAGTGTATATATATATATATATATATATATATATATATATATATATATATATATATATACATACATACATGCATACATACATACATACTTATATATACATATATATATATATATATATATATATATATATATATATATATATATATATATATATATATATATAAAATGTCCTAGCATCAGAGGGGAATGTTTATATTACTCCAGGTACCTAGACAGCATGTTTCAGATATTTAAGTTAAAGAGTTTTAGGTCTCTTCGCCAGAAATGGTCTTCAACAATGAAGTCCCCTCTGCCCTGGTATACAAGCTTTCGAAGGTCAACGATTATCGTGAATTTATGAAACTTACTTTGCCGAAATCAAATCACTTAAAACAGATTATGATTTAGAAGTTCCACTTCTTGAGACTCAAATATCCTTTTCCAAGAACCTTGAACGTAATGTTTATTTCTTGATATTTTTTGTGCTTTGCCAAGGTTTGGGAATATTATATGAGACCAAGTTTCTCGGAAGAGGGTGTAGAGATTAGTTTCTCCCATGTAGTTATAGGTCTCTTCGCCAGATACGATTTACATATTCTGGATAGATCATCTTTTGTTTTCCCCAGTTTATCGAGTTATATGTTTTATATTGCTGATATTAACCATGTTTTTGTAATTATTTTTACACTATTATTATTATTACACTATTATTATTATTATTATTATTATAAGTTTAAGTGCACTTGATTTAAGTGTATTGCTTAGTTCCGGTTCCAGAAATTGCTGTCTAATTTAAAATAAGATTAGACCCATTTCCTTCCTGTGTGTAGAGCATGGCTGCACACTAATAGGCCTATAGACTGAACTTTTCATGTCATATATATTTTGATCCTCCCAATTAGATGTACAGAGTCACATTGCTTCAGCACTCAAGCATAATCGTTCCATCGTTTGCCATGTAGTTCTAGGTGTGATTACGTCAATTATAATGGCTTTTGCTGTTTACCTTCTGATAACAAGTGCTATTTGTGTTTGATATGAGTATATATATATATATATATATATATATATATATATATATATATATATATATATATATATATATATATATGAATAATTTTTACCCCGACCGGGACTTGTACCTATAACACATAATTACTGTACCAAGGCGCTACCAACTACACACATATGTTATAATGAATACAGCATGTGCATTATGTAACTTAAATCTTTAATGAATGACCTAGAAATCTACAATAATTAGCAGTTCTTACATAGGTGGAATAACTCGTAGTTTCGCTCATATGCCATATCGTTATATTTTTTTTGCTATTACTAGCAACTTAACGTATGTTAGTATGTGATTTTCCTTTAATATTTCCTTTCAAGTTATCATTTTTCCTGTTTGTAGCCAATATATTTAATGATGGTATTACCTTTCATACGTGTCAATTAAGTCAGGATAGTCCTTATATTAAAGTATTGCCATAATTAATGAATATTTCCTTTCTTTGAAGTCGGAGAGTTTCCATGTCATTTCTTGACATTTATTGACTATTACTTGCACGTAGTACGTAAGAATATGTTATTACTTGTGTTTTCATGTGTAGAGAATATATATCCATATTTCATATAGATTATTTTTAGCTTATTATTATTTACCTTCTTGTTAAAATTAATGACCCTTATTTATAGAAGTCAGACGAACGAAAATCGCGACGTGGAAGAGTTCTAGACCATAGCTACTCACTTTTGTATCATTGCTGGATATCCTCGCAAACAGTTGAAGGATATTCATGGTCTTAAAGCATTTCCAGTCTTGTGGTGGCTTCATAATTAGAATATACGGTATCACAATGTAGTAGGTTGGCCCATGGCACCAGCCTCCCATTGCGATACTACAGCTGAAGGATTTTTAAACTTGAATTGGACTGTCCAGGACAGTTCGATGTTAAGTCTTCCTTCAGTTACGGTTATATTTTATGCCTACATCAACACTGAATATTCTTGGATATTCATTACACACCTCTTATTATCCCTTCACTTCTGACAAAACACTACACTCTCCATCTCTTGTACTTTTTACTTAGTGTATTCTTCGTGCCCAGGCTCGGTGGGGGCAGAGAGAGATTTTTTTTTTTTTTTTTTTTTTTTTTTTTTTTTTTTTTTTTTTTTTTTTTTGCCCGTCTTGGTGTCACAATCATTAAAAAAAAATTCTTTTGCATCTTAGGTCCATGAGATCTTCCTCTCTCATCAGCCTCGGTCTCTTCCACGTGAGGAATCACGTAAAGTACATAGGCAAAACGTTATTGTTAGTCTGGGTGTTGAGCGCAGGAGTTTTGCGCATACATTTGCTGTTCTCTGTTACCCGAGCGTATTATTGCCCTGAAGCACTCCCTCCCCACCCAATGCCCTCTCGGGAGAGAGAAGGCAAAAGTTAAAAACAATCGAAGGAAGCAACCCTTATTATATGCCCAAAAGGTCTTTTCCTTCTGTTATATACCAGTAGCCCCCTTTTCAGTAAAGTTTTATTGCGATGTGATTGTGGATGTCATAAACCCAAACCCACATGTGGATACCCACCCTCCTAACCTACCCCCCATCCCTGCCCTCTTTTCACCTACAAGTATGTAACCCCTGTACACCTCTCCTTTTGTCTTCACCACTACCATAAACCCCAGTAGCTGCCGCGGTTTGACTGGTGAGGTTAGGGAAGAGTAGCATTGTTAGTAACGGGAAATATGCCTCTCTCAATGGAATGGGTGTAGGGGAGAGAGAGAGAGAGAGAGAGAGAGATAAGAAACTTTCATATATCCATGACGTATATATTTTTAACGGCAGATTTAGATAGGAGAATAAGAGAAGCAGAATTAGCTATTTATTATTATTATTATTATTATTATTATTATTATTATTATTATTATTTGATAGAACAATGCAATGCAGTTATGCATTTTTACAGGTTCCAGAGAAGGTAGAATATTGGAAAATATAATAATAATAATAATAATAATAATTATTATTATTATTATTATTATTATTATTGTTGTTGTTGGTGTTGCTTCTGTTGTCGATGTCTAACCTTGTCCTAGCTCTGGATTGTCCAAAAGGAGACCTCAATCTGAAAGGCAAGTAGTTCCCTGCCAATTTGAAAATCAGAACATTCTGACAGGGGTGACGCTGGTTTTGTAGAGCGTTGACATACTATACCTTAGGTAGATATCGCATCGGCCTACCGGTAGCTGTTTTTGGATTTGTCTGCCTGTTCTTTGGGAAGAATTGATCCATCCAGCGTGCATAATGTGTTACCCCAAATAGTGGAGACGGTGGTCAGTCTTAGACCTAAACCGATTTAGAGAGAGAGACCCATTTAAACGACCATAAAAATATTTTTTTCTCCTTTAATCGTTTTGCCCCTGACGAATATGGCTTAAGTTAATAGTTCACCACAGGTTATTTTGAGCTTTATGACTGATATGATTTAAGAGAAGTTTTGCTTTGTGTTTTGCTATTTCATAACTTAAAGGTTGGGGGGTTAGGATAAGTCCATTGTTTACATCACTACTCTTGTCCTTTTTTCTCTCTCTCTTTAACCAAAGTAGACAATATTTAGATTTTATTCACAGACATTATATATATATATATATATATATATATATATATATATATATATATATTTATATATATATATATATATATATATATATATATATATATATATATATATATATATATATATATATATATATGTGTGTGTGTGTGTGTGTGTGTGGAGAATTTATCTGAACCGTTGATACTTTGCCTTAGTACGTAAATAACTTTACCATTATCATTCCTATATGAAAGTCATACCGTTAAATCTTTCTCCCTGGTTCCTATCGATCACTCTTATTGACCTCAATTATACGATTTTTAAAATAATATAATATAGAAAACTACTGATGATCACCTGACCTGACCAAACCTTCCAAACAATACGAAAAGTCTCTCGATCTCTTGAGTTTGCTAAAACCTTCGACAAAGTCGGTCACTCCATCTACCTTAGCAAAATGAAAAATGGAAATTTTGGCAGCACTGATAGATCCCCTCCCTCTGTCCTATTAGAATTTCCCCAAGGGACTCTTTTGTGGCCTATTACCTTATCCGTTATGGTAAGTTGCAGACTTAATATTCCTTCATTTTTTAGTCATATTTCGTAGGCCGCTAGAGATATAGCATCTGTTGAAGACAAGCACACATACTATAACTTCAATTCTCATGCAGGGGAGGACCTTGTCATTGTAATCCTTCATCCTCAAATATGGAAAAATTTAATAAGTGTACCAGTAGGTAGCCGGTATCCTGGGGTATATGGAGTTGTTAAACAAGGAATTGGCAACTCCAGATTATTTTCTTGTCCTGTAACAGCCGAGAGAAGTGCTTTGGTTGAGTCCGGCTTCTTGAAGCAAACTCCCTTTTTGCAATAGGAACGAAAACTGATTTTGTATCGTGTCAGCCTGCCTAGTAACTAACGAAGAGAGGATTGATTGTCTTTACCTTAGAAAAATTTTGTCATTCCTTATTTGAAATCATCCCATCCCCTGCCTATTATACCTTTGTTATGTCTCATTTAATTGCTTATATATATATACTTTGCAAGAGTCGACGAGTACGGACTCCAATATGAACGTGTGACTTGGGATTTGACTTAAACTGATATTCATTGACTCAGCTCCATTAATTCTTTCTCTGTGTCTGTCCATAAATATATATATATATATATATATATATATATATATATATATATATATATATATATATATATATATATATATATATATATATATATATATATATATATATATATATATATATATATATATATATATATATATATATATATATATATTACTAATGCTTGCCAGTGCATTGCTTCTGCCTCGAACCACATAATCCATTTCGTGCCAATTCGGAGCGAGTAATATAAGTCAGCAATAATGAAACTTGTTCTCTCATCCTATATTCAGTAATTGCCAATGTTCACTCGCTCATTAGTTTGGTGTTAAACTAATTATTATGTAAGCACCGCGTTTTGTAATTATGTATGCTTGATGAGTGGAATTATAATTGACATATTAAGAGAGGTTGAGCAAGTAGGTGAGAGTATTCGAGGCTGTGGAGGTTGGGGGGGTTGAGGTGGAGAAATTGATATGCGAAGTATCTCTTACTTCCTTTATTATTATTATTATTATTATTATTATTATTATTATTTTATTATCTTATTATAATTACAAGAGAATTATAATAAGATCTCACTTCTCCATTTCTGTTGATAAGAAGAATATGATCACCCTATGTGATTTTTCCGTGGGGAAAACTCTCCTTGGTCTTCCAAAGTGCAGTATTAACTGCTTATATCCTTTTTTTTTCTATTGATGATATTACCACCCTGTTTTGTGACAGAATTCTTTATTTGTGAAGGAATTATTATTATTATTATTAATAATAATAATAATAATAATAATAATAATAATAATAATAATAATAATAATAGTAATAATAGTAGCAGTAGTTCTTGTAGTAGTAGTAGTAGTAATAGTAGTAGTAAGGGTTCTCAAACCTTGTAAGATATAAACAGAGTATGTAAATCCTAATATCTAATTTCAGTATATTTCTGCAGTGGTTGCATTCCAATAAGGCAATTATGAGTACTGAGCACGTGGATAATTGAGTGACGATTGAGGCACCATCAGACTTTGATGGATAGATCAGGTAACCCGTCCGAGGGGAGGGGTTGGAGGTTCTGTAAACAGGTGGAACAGGTGTTGTGTTTGGGTAGCATGAAGAGGGGGAGGATGTCGTTTGGGATCGTAGGTTCCGATGGGGTACATTGAGGAAGTGATATAAAAAGAGAATGATATTGGGGTGGTGAGATGGATTGTTTTCCAGGTGTGGTGAGATGTTGGTCGTATAGGGGTAGTGAAATGGGGCTATGTTAGGAGACGATGAATGGGTCGGGGGGATGGGGGTCGCGTGCGGCCTCGGCACCACCGCAACACAAAACGCAACATGGTGCTCGCCTCTAGCATTTGCATATGAGAAGGCGAGAGGTGCTTTACTTCCCTCCGCCCCGTGTCCACACTATTCACTGTTTCTTTGGCTTCACAACACAACGATATATTGCCTCTGAGACCTCCCCCCCCCCTCGTATTATATATCCTCTCTGCCCCCATCTTGATCTTGCAATGTTGTCCATGTCGACTTCTCGTTTCCCATAGTTTCGTCCCCATTAAACGTCATTATTCGGGAAAAATTATGGATACGAAAATATATGTTTATTAGTTATCTTTTACTCTATCCCAGAAATAAATAATTTAATACAATTGGCAAATATTTTCTCTCTTGAACAAAAAACATATAAACACACCGTATAGGCCTAAACTAAATTGGTAAATGAATATTATCGTGTCTTGCGCGCTGCATACGTGTTGCCCCATCAGTTTAAGGTGTCTTTGGTTCATAAAAAAGATAAACATATTGGAAGCTTGTTTCAGAACTAATGAGAGAGAGAGAGAAAATATAATTTCATGGCATTTACTCATCTGACATTGGAAATGGCTGTAATTGGGAGAGATTTGGGAGAAAACCATACTTAAAGAATACCATCTCATAAGTAACGTCACAAGATATTCTTTGGGTTGAGCAGTCATTGAATTAATTTAGTTATTACCTTTGCATATTCGTTAAACGTCTCTTATTGTTTAATGACATCTGACAAGTCACAGCACTCCACATCTGTTTTTGTTGGTACCTGGACACGATGAGAGCAATTTTCTGTAACCGTCCCGTGTCACACTCATAAAAAAGAACAACTCATGTTTATTCAATTTTTAACCAAAGCGAGATGCCCGCAACGCATGTATATATCAACGTTTGTTTTTATACCATAATGCACACGCGCATCTCCCAAGTACATTAAAAACATGTTCTGTCGTACCCAGTGGCACACGTCTAATACAAAAAGGACGTATTGAGTTGCATTGT
>JAXCGZ010007009.1:10000-15000 GCA_037179515.1 Halocaridina rubra | reverse complement strand
AAACAGTGAGAGGAAAAGAGAAAGACTAAGAGCGAAATAAGAAAATTATCCTAAAAAGAGAGAAAGAAGAATAAAGAGAGAACAAGAAAAAAATAGAAAAATAGACACATTAGCTTTATAAAAGGAAGAGAAAATATGGAGATAAAAAGATCTGGACGAGATGAGAAAAAAAGAGACAAGATAAACTGATAAAAGGTAGGTTGATAAATTCATTATACAGACAGATATAAAGAAACGAGAGAGAGAGAGAGAGAGAGAGAGAGAGAGAGAGAGAGAGAGAGAGAGAGAGAGAGAGAGAGAGAGAGAGAGAGAGAGAGAGAGAGAGAAAATGACCTCAATAACACACTAATGATTGCTATTGATTTTAGGAGCACACACCTCCATAACATCAATTACATTGCTACATACATAAATATACATATACACAATTATTCACTGGAATACATAGGATACACACCACCATTACCTCTGAAATATAACATTTATACATTCATACAACCAGAATTATACATTTATACATTAACACTGAAATGAAGAAGTAGGTTATACAACTCCATTATAAAACTCTGAAGTATAAACATGCATTCATGAAAACAGAACTATACGTATATGTGCATACGTATTTAATTATAGCTATACACATATATACGTAAGAACTATACATATATGCATAAGTATTTATTTATGCATTATCATACACAGTTATGCGTGGGTGTATAATCATACACTAATTCAAAGTATACACACAGGCATATACACCTACACAAACAAGCAGATTACACACTTCCGCGAATGCTAAAATAAATAAATACACGAATACACACACATATCTATGCATACAAATACACACACATGTATACATACAAACACACACATATATAAGTAGCTCCATATCCCATCGAAAAAAAAGCCAAGTGGACACATCCATAACAAAAGGGCTTAAGTACTAACAGGGATTCAATAGAACCAACTTCAATCCGTCTGTGTCCACCCCCCAAATGGGGATTAATAGGGACACGTAAAACCTAGAATTATTATCATTACTATTAAATCACTCAAACACTGATTATAAAGGACACAGCAAAAGATAAACACAATTAAACATAACTATGCTCCGGACATTGTCACGCCATGCGTAAATCAGGTGTTTTATGACAATGTGCATTTAGAGATAACAAGCTTCAAACACGAAAATATAAATCAATAAAACACGAAAATAAAATTCGTCACGGACTCCCTTTTCTACTAAGGGCTAGGACGGCTGACTTCTTGCGAAGGACTTGTTTTGGCAGATGTAATCGTTACCCTGAGTGCATGCCGCTCCTCGCCGTGACGGGACGCGAACCCTCGACCTGCCGCCTCAGAGACGCGGACACTACCGCCTGAGCCACGGTGACTACTAAAAACACGAAAATAAAATATGAGGAGGCGAAGCGAAATGGGCGGCCTGAGAGACAGGGTTTAACTCAGGGGTCAGTATTTAGCTGACCTTAAGACCCACCCAGGTCTGCCATTTTTGAAGGCGTACTCGCTATATTCGCTGAGGCCACCGTGCCAGGTGGGAACGCTCGCAACTTTGATGCGTCAAGTCGAGGGTTCGCGGTCCAACACGATCTAAGGTTAAAAAGGGCATTCACTCTGGGCAATGACCATACTTGCCAAAAACAAACTCCTCCGAGAAGGCACCGTTCCAGCCCTTTAGTATAAAAGGGAACCAGTGACGTAAAACCGATCATAATCACTCGCTACATTTGCTGAACTGGAAGTTCTCATGAGATGACAAAACCCAGTGTGACCGCTTCTATATCATCAAGTTAACATAGTCTTTTTTTATTTGCTTTGACTCAGCCACATACCTTATACGGGGACTGTGGCTTTTGTATATAAGTAGACAGAAGAGCCAAAAATAAATAAGCATAAATAAATCGTGGCACCAACGAATCTAACTGAGTTATGGGAACGAATCCTATAATTCTATGAGGAAGAAAATACTTTCGTTGTATTTATACTTTTTTCTACATCACGTATGGACAATAGCAATAAGAAGTTGCTTCCCCCCAAACTTCAAATACTTTTGCAAACAAAAAAGTCACCTTTTTTTACCGTTTTATGTCAAGGTCATATTTAACTTCAAATACTTTTGCAAAAGAAAAAAGTCACTTTTTTTTACCATTTTATGTATTAAGGTCATATTTATATAAGAAAACTTCCTTCGCGTTCCCCTATGTGTCGTAAAAGTCGACTAAATGGGGCTGAGCGAGGAGACTTTCCTCTCCTCTGTATCTAATTTCCGCAAAGATATTCAAGGAATGTTACCTTCACGAAGAAGAAGAAGAAGAAGAAGAGGAAAAAGTTTTTTTTTTCCATGTTACAGGACAGTGGATACCAAGACAGTCCTAAAAGCGCGAATAATAGCCAGAAGAGAGGACAGATAACAGTCGTTGAATAGAAATGTTATCTTTAAACACCTCCTCAGGGTTTTCCTCGAGGCCATTGGCCTCTTACTACGTTTGCTGACATCTTCCTTAGAGTAAACTTGATATCTAAAATATAAAAACCTTGAAAACTCTCTTTATTTACCCTACAGTATATCTATCTATCTATCTATCTATGCATATATATATATATATATATATATATATATATATATATATATATATATATATATATATATCACACACAATTACAATTAGTTAAGTACACACACACACACTATATATATATATATATATATATATATATATATATATATATATATATATATGCATATATATATATACTATATATATATATATATATATATATAAATATATATACTATATAATAAATACATATATATATATATATATATATATATATATATATATAATATATATATATATATATATATATATAATATATATGATATATATATATAATATATAGATATATATATAGGGAGATATATATAGATATATATATATATATATATATATATATATATATATATATATATGTGTGTGTGTGTGTGTGTGTGTGTGTGTGTGTGTGTGTATGTGTGTGTGTTTGTGTGTGTGCGTTTTTCATCAAATCACAATATACTCCCTTCCTACAAGATGAAAACAGCAAATAATTGAATGATAAATAAATAAAAAAAAAAGACACTTCAAAAAACATCAAAATAGCTAAACCTGTAGACCCATGTACTGAACTGTTTTATAAACCTCTATTAATCCCCATTCAAAAGGGGATGGACACAGGTTGGAGCTGGGGGAACTTAGTACTGCGGAGTTTTAATGAATATTTACAAGTACTGATTATTATTATTATTATTATTATTATTATTATTATTATTATTACAATCTAATATTGTCTTATCTTATTCCTTATTATGATACTCCAAAAACTTTCAAAATCTCCAATTTTCATTAAAAATTCATTTAATTTAATTTTTGTTATCTTATTAAGGAAGACAATATTGTAAACAATTCAATTTATTTATTTTTCTTTTATCTTTATTTTCATAAATAAAGGTAATAATGACTAAAAATGAGAGTAGGAATATTTATCTCTCTCGACAATGCAGATATTATTGAAATCACAGGAGTCTGGTCTCAAGGTAAGACCTCTCTGAATATGTCATCAACACGTTATATCTGTGACGTATAAACTAAAAAAGAAGAGCAATGATATGGACTATTTAAAACACTCATCATTAACAACAATAATAATAATAATAATAATAATAATAATAATAATAATAATAATAATAATAATATAATATGAACTATTTAAAATAATGTCGTCGACATCATCATCAATAATAATAATAATAATAATAATAATAATAATAATAATAATAATAATAATAATAATAATAATAATAATAATTAATCCTTAAGTATAATAACTGCATTTCTAAGAAATGTATAAGTGTAATAATATTTGCCAATTCACTAAAATTATCTATAATAATAATAATAATAATAATATGAACTATTTAAAATAATGTCGTCGACATCATCATCAATAATAATAATAATAATAATAATAATAATAATAATAATAATAATAATAATAATAATAATTAATCCTTAAGTATAATAACTGCATTTCTAAGAAATGTATAAGTGTAATAATATTTGCCAATTCACTAAAATTATCTATAATAATAATAATAATAATAATAATAATAATAATAATATGAACTATTTAAAATAATGTCGTCGACATCATCATCAATAATAATAATAATAATAATAATAATAATAATAATAATAATAATAATAATAATAATTAATCCTTAAGTATAATAACTGCATTTCTAAGAAATGTATAAGTGTAATAATATTTGCCAATTCACTAAAATTATCTATAATAATAATAATAATAATAATAATAATAATAATAATAATAATAATAATAATAATAATAATAATAATACCCACGAAATCATTGATATTGTATATTTGGAAGAACAAATTAATATTCGCAATAAACAATCCTCTATTACTGATCACTTGAAAACTTGATTGAGTCACAAAATCAAGTACTGAAAATCGTGAGAAGAAGAATCCAACAACAACAACATGACTGTCAAAGAACAGCGTAAACAGGTAAAAAAAAATTGCGAAAAGGAAAAAAAAATGACACTATTTGCTCATGAGTTCAAGGCTGAAGAATCACAGAATAGGGACAGAAAGGGGAAACAGAGGAAAGAAAAGGCGATAAACAAAATAAAAGGAAAATAAAAGAAGTGGAGATAGAAAGCGAGAGGAAAATGTTTTCCTCCAATAAAGTGTATCTCCATCACCAATGAACACACACACACACCGACTCCCATCCCAGCAAGACACTGCTTTTTCCCACCTCTTCTACTTCTTCCCTCAAGCACTCCAAAGGCTTCACTCTTAAACGTTTCCACCGCATAATTCCCCTATAGCCATTCTTATAATCCCTAGAAACGTTTACGATGAAATGCGATGCCATACCCTTACTGAGGAAGATAAGGAAGAAAACGC
>JAXCGZ010007009.1:0-5000 GCA_037179515.1 Halocaridina rubra | reverse complement strand
GTAAGGGTAGCCTTCAGGCACATGGATAAGGAAATGTTCAGAAATATTTATGTAACCTATGTGAGGCCAAAACTCGAATATGCAGCCCCCTTTTGGAATCCGCACTTGAAAAAGCGCATAGCTAAGCTTGAAAAAGTTCAAAGACATGCCACGAAACTGGTGCCAGAAATACGCAATCTCAGTTATGATGAGAGGCTGAGGGAATTAGACTTACCATCACTGGAAGCTAGAAGAGTGAGGGGGGATATGGTGACAGTCTTTAAATTCCTTCATGGTTATGATAGAGTGGATAGGGATCGATATTTTGATATGGCTGGCTCTAGAACTAGAGGTCATAGTTTGAAGCTTCGTAAGAAAGCTTCTTTGCAGGATGTAAGGAAATACTTTTTCAGTGTAAGAGTAGTTGATAATTGGAATGGCTAAGATAGTTTTAAGGACAGGTATGATAAGTATCACTAAGTATAAAGTGGAACCGATTAGGAGACGGGAAGATACGAGCTTTGGGCTCTTTCCCGTAAACACAATTAGGTAATCACGTGTATGAGAAAATGAGGCAGTGGGAGGGAGGAGAATAATTACTATAGTTATGCAAAAACTATAATTTTTCTCGTTTTCTTTCATTCTAACTAAAGAAAACGTAAATAATGCAATTATATAAAGACTAACTAATTTAATTTAAGCTAGGTGCCATCGATTCCTTTACGTACCAAAAAGGGTTATTAAGTAAGTTAGGAATTGATTAATCAAAAATATTCACACATTTATCAACAAGATCTGCATACTGAGAGAGACAAATGTATTTTTACAGGTATTATAAAATTTATTTTATTAAATAAAAAAATTAAAAATATGAATAAACTCTGAGTTGTTTAACAATATCATCTGCCTTATTAAGAAAAAAATGAAAAAAAATATAAAGGCCTCAATGAACTCTGGAGATTCTGAAAAATCTCCATTATCATAGCAAGGGATAAGTCAAGCCTTAATAATAATAATAATAATAATAATAATAATAATAATAATAATAATAATAATAATATAACAACAAAAATAATAATAATGATAATAATGATATAACAACAACAATAATAATAATGATAATAATAATAATAATAGCAATGTTAATAATAATAATAGGATGGATTCGGTTGACGTATGGCTTTTGGCTATTCCGCCGCAAGCCACCGCTGACGTATGAGTTTTAGACTTCCACTTGAACTCACACTTTATAAGATGACTGGGTTATCTCGCCGCTTGTCATCACTGACGTAAGGCTTTTATGATTATCCCCTTCTAATGACACCACTGCCGTAGGGCTTTTCCTCCTACGTTTATAGTTACTTTAATTATGGTAGCGTGGTTTATAAATATTGGTACCTGATGGGTACAAGGTAAGAATGGACAAGCAGTAGTTCCTTTACTTATATTTATTCTAGAGTACAACACATCCGACGCTTCAATGCCCCTATGCCTCAAATGGCCCAATGGCCCAATGGCCCCCACCCTATGACTATCACAGTCTATGATCTATTCGTGCCCCTGGCAATATCTAACTAACTGTCTCTGCCCTGGGTGGCTCTTTAAATACCCCCAGGGGCAGGGCGTGGCTTAACATCCAATTCTCCAATGAAATCAGTCAGATCTAGTCCAGCCAATCAGCGCCAGGTTCAAAGTGGAATTCCACCTACTTCCGGGGGAGGAGTTATTGGGCATTTCTCCTGGGCGTGTACCTGCGTACGAAACACAGTTCATGTTTCATGCGGTTTAGGAAAGGGCTAACTCTCGGCCTTTCCCACCCTCAGGTACTCCATGTCGGATGCCAAGCCTCAGGGGTCCGGTCACATATCTCCTTGACGCCCTCTACAAACACCGGCCGCACCGCAGGGAACAAGTGGGGAGAGTATTCTATTTCACCCTAGCCTCACATGTTTCTCTTCACGACTTGCGGTGTTTTCGAGGACTGAGGGTCCCTTATCCTGTAGGCCTCTTGGGGGGGGTGCATGGCGCCTGCGGTTAGTTCCAGGTGCCTAGCCACAACTCTTGGTGGTCCCAAGGGGACACATGGGCGGCACAAAAACTCATTAAAAGTGAGGGCATGTAATAGAATATCCGTGGCCTCGACTAACCGTTACCCCTCAAGAGCTGTTACAAGTTTCAGATTCTGGCTTCAGCAGGGCTGGCTTCAGCATGACAGAAGTCATACGACATCCCTCCCAACCAAAACTGAAATATCTCTTATTTCAGTCGAAGCATGGACTAGTTTTTTCCGGGAGCTCTTGGACATATCCTAGCTAACATTAGTTTACAATAGAAATGGGGCCGAATTATTTAAGCTATTTTCTAAGAATTCCTATGCGAATTACACAAACATAACATATATAGAGTACCTTTACAGACAACTAGAGCATGCAGGGTCTATGTCCTTGTTGGAAATCTGAAATACAAACATATTCTTATCTCTAAAAACAACATAATTCCAGTGTGAAACTAATATTAAACATTAATTAGGATCAAAAGGTCAGCTTAAATCAAAACATTAATTTATCTACTTCTCTCGTTTTAAAAGGCAAAATTGAGTTAATTACAGTAGGATTATGACTCATTTAGAACATTAGCAAACAATTAAGTAGAGTATTAGCATGTATAAACAGGTAAAATGCAATAGACTATAACATCAACAGTAATTTCTATAAGAGACCCTACCGTCATAAGTTCTATTCCTATCATTATTAGGGGCATTGATTTGTCTTAAAATTAAGCCTTAAAAACTACTCCTGAAACAAAACATGTTTGACTGTGTGTAAAGTCAAAATATTTATCGGTTTTTTATATGCAATTACTATTCAGAGACCATTTAACATAAAAACTCAATGAATCTAAGGATTAAATCATAATTCAAATAATAAGAATGCTAGAACAAAACACTAATATTATTTAAGCAGAAAATAACTTATTAGTCTTAGTTCTCATCTTACACTTTATCAATGGCACTTACTCAACACTATATTTAAGGGAGACTCTGAGTTTGCGCTTAAAATTTTCTTAAAGCTAGCAAAACAAAAAAATAAACAAAAATAAAAATATTTTGTCTCCCCCCTTTTTTTTTTTTTTTTTTTAAATACCCTTCTTTCTCTTTTCACTAAAGTTCGGACATGTATAGGGATCATTTTTCTTTCTCGTTTACGTGGCTTTTAAAGGTATTATTTAAAATATTTTAAAATACTTCTGCGTTTCTTTTCCTCTCTTTTTTACTACCGTTATGACTCGTAGGGGGATCTCCTTGTTTCTGGGATTTCATCAAGATTACCTGGGTGTTTTAAAGTAGTTTAAAATTTTTATTCTTTTAGGACTGTCCTCCCTGTCTTAGGACGACTTTTACTTTCTCTGTCCCTTGCTCATGAATTCTTGCTAGGTGCGATTCCCCTGTTTCTCTCGGCGGACTCTTACGCTTTCACATCCCCCGCCCGTCCTCGCTGCAGGCCCAGGTTTGTTGCCATAACCCTGTTTCTTGGTTAGGCAGAGCAAAAAGGACCAGGAAGGGGCCCCACCTCTCGCGAATCCTTCCAGCCCGGCTTTCTCGTCCTGCCCTCGGCCGATCTTGACTAAGACCTCCCACGCAGGAGACCTGCAACGTCACAGCGGTTCTCTTCCTTTACGGCCCTCGCACGTACCTTCGAAGTAGATCTCAGGATGAAAGTTTGAACCTATATCACTACTACAGTTGTAAGAAAGGTTCCCTATGACTTCAGGGTACCAACAATGGCCATACATTGGTAATCGAGGCTATACTGTGCCTCCCCTGCAACTGCAAGTGATTGCAATCTCTATTCAATGGGCATTAGGGACTTGTCTGACGGACAAAATCTAAAGACTTTTAGAACTTGCAGGTCGGGGCTGCCTAGGAATAGGGTGGTGATGGAAGGTATGTGTCTACACAACTAGATTATTATTCCAAGATACTTAGGACTTAGCAACTGCTACATAGCATTACTCTACTATAAATGTCAAAAAGAATAATCATTAAATGCTCAGAAAAGCCACTAAAGAAACATTCTTATTAGCGGTGGCTACAGTAACATCAAGTATGAATTCAGATAAAAGATACAAATCATCAAGTTACTGCTGATTTCATTTCAAAAATAATAATTAGCAACAGGCCATTGAGAGATAGCAACAATATCAGTCAACATAATAACATTACTAATAATCATGATTAAAAAAATAGAATAATAAACAATAAAAATAAATATACTAAATCAGAAATATCAATATATATACAATGGAGACTGATATTCAGAAGTAAGAACAGAGTTCTATACTTATTTTTTCATAGTGATGCTTATTCTAACACAGTCTCCTTTAACATTCAAATTCCTGCTGTCGTAATCAATGTATATATGTATAGCATAAGTGGCAACTTGCTGGCTCCACAACTTGTCAATGGGAGTTTTATCTATTCTCTAAACAGTTGCGACATGTGGCAAAAATATTTTAGGCAAATGGCGGTACTACCGAGATCTTATCAGTATTTATGCAATAACAGCATGCAACAATCTATCAACTGAAATAAAATGTAGGCACAATTATCGCCTAGCTTCGCTGGAAAAAATCACACACAAAAAAAAATCAAAGACGGCTACATTCTTTTAGCATCGAACGGAGCCTCTGTCAGGCTCAGAGTCGAGCGAAAGGTAGGAGAGAGTAATAATAATAATAATAATAATAATAATCCTTTATTCCAATGTACATTGGGTATTTAAATAAGATACATATATATTCCAGATAGACATCTGTGGTGTACGATATAGACATACTAAAACAAGCAAATCATAAAGATGAGTGTACCATTAAAATTTACAAGTAAAATCTTCCTTTAAGAGCAACTTCTTAAGATTATATTTAAAAGTATACACTGAACCAGCATTTTTTAGTTCTCTGGGAAGCTGATTATATAAATGAGGTCCACGAATGTTTATATCTCTTAAGCCAATATCAGTTTT
>JAXCGZ010007008.1:15000-19156 GCA_037179515.1 Halocaridina rubra | reverse complement strand
ATATATATATATATATATATATATATATATATATATATTTATTTATTATTATTATTATTGTTATTGTTATTATTATTGTTATTATTATTATTATTATTATTATTATTATTATTATTATTATTATTATTATTATTATTATTATTATTATTATTATTATTATTATTATTATTTTTATTATTATTATTTTTATTATTATTATTATTATTATTATTATTATTATTATTATTATTATTATTATTATTATTATTATTATTATTATTATTAGTATTATTATTATTAGTATTATTATTATTATTATTATTATTATTATTATTTGCATTTATTAGTTTGGTTTTTATATTATAACATAAAATGCATCCTCCTTCATCAAACATATTCCACAAATAAGTCCCCTTTGTCACTTGTCGTTTATATCGTTCTTGATATTTGCTCACATATTTCATATTCGTTCCAATATTTACTGTTGTATTTTTTTTATATATATTGAACCCTTTGACATATGAGACTCTGTTTACTAGGAAATATCATCTTGATGTCATATGATATATATATATATATATATATATATATATATATATATATATATATATATATATATATATATATATATATATATATATATATATATATATATATATATATATATATATATATATATATATATATATATATATATATATATATATATATATATATATATATATATATATATATATATATATATATATATATATATATGTACTGTTGCATTTCATCAAAACAGATTTTTGCTTTACATGAGTTTTCATTTTTTACATTCATATCTTAGCATTATTCCTGAACATCCACGCTACAAATCTCATTTTTAGGCTGGCACTAATCTGCAATGTCACTTTTTAATCTCTTTTTCTAGTCGTCCTCTTTCTTATCAGTCCTCTCCTTCTTTATTATGTTATATCTTATTAACTAAAACATATGAAATACTCTCATAGTCTTTTACTCTTTGTTAGAAGCAACTAAGGAAGAGTTTTAATCTGGAAATGATTTATATGAACGGGAGAGGAAGGGATAGAAACAATATTGGTGATAAAAAGGAATACACGATAAACTTAACATGAAAGTACTACTAGCAGATATATTGGGTATTAAACATCGATATATACCCTAATATATTACATTTATAGATATATAATATATATTTCCATAAAGGAAAATCGAGAAATGAAAAAAAAATAAATATTTGCACATGCCAAAACTAGCACGTAAAAGTGTATGGACATATATATATATATATATATATATATATATATATATATATATATATATATATATATATATATATATATATATATATATATATATATATATATATATATATATATATATATATATATATATATATATATATATATATATATATATATATATATATATATATATATATATATATATATATATATATATATATATATATATATATATATATATATATATATATATATATATATATATATATATATATATATATATATATATATATATATATATATATATGTATATATATATATATATATATATATATATATATATATATATATATATATATATATATATATATATATATATATATATATATATATATATATATATATATATATATATATATATATATATATATATATATATATATATATATATATATATATATATATATATATATATATATATATATATATATATATATATATATATATATATATATATATATATATATATATATATATATATATATATATATATATATATATATATATATATATATATATATATATATATATATATATATATATATATATATATATATATATATATATATATATATATATATATATATATATATATATATATATATATATATATATATATATATATATATATATATATATATATATATATATATATATATATATATATAATATATATATATATATATATATATATATATATATATATATATATATATATATATATATATATATATATATATATATATATATATATATATATATATATATAATATATATATATATATATATATATATATATATATATATATATATATATATATATATATATATATATATATATATATATATATATATATATATATATATATATATATATATATATATATATATATATATATATATATATATATATATATATATATATATATATATATATATATATATATATATATATATATATATATATATATATATATATATATATATATATATATATATATATATATATATATATATATATATATATATATATATATATATATATATATATATATATATATATATATATATATATATGTATATATATATATATATATATATATATATATATATATATATATATATATATATATATATATATATATATATATATATATATATATATATATATATATATATATATATATATATATATATATATATATATATATATATATATATATATATATATATATATATATATATATATATATATATATATATATATATATATATATATATATATATATATATATATATATATATATATATATATATATATATATATATATATATATATATATATATATATATATATATATATATATATATATATATATATATATATATATATATATATATATATATATATATATATATATATATATATATATATATATATATATATATATATATATATATATATATATATATATATATATATATATATATATATATATATATATATATATATATATATATATATATATATATATATATATATATATATATATATATATATATATATATATATATATATATATATATATATATATATATATATATATATATATATATATATATATATATATATATATATATATATATATATATATATATATATATATATATATATATATATATATATATATATATATATATATATATATATATATATATATATATATATATATATATATATATATATATATATATATATATATATATATATATATATATATATATATATATATATATATATATATATATATATATATATATATATATATATATATATATATATATATATATATATATATATATATATATATATATATATATATATATATATATATATATATATATATATATATATATATATATATATATATATATATATATATATATATATATATATATATATATATATATATATATATATATATATATATATATATATATATATATATATATATATATATATATATATATATATATATATATATATATATATATATATATATATATATATATATATATATATATATATATATATATATATATATATATATATATATATATATATATATATATATATATATATATATATATATATATATATATATATATATATATATATATATATATATATATATATATATATATATATATATATATATATATATATATATATATATATATATATATATATATATATATATATATATATATATATATATATATATATATATATATATATATATATATATATATATATATATATATATATATATATATATATTATATATATATATATATATATATATATATATATATATATATATATATATATATATATATATATATATATATATATATATATATATATATATATATATATATATATATATATATATATATATATATATATATATATATATATATATATATACATATATATATATATATATATATATATATATATATATATATATATATATATATATATATATATATATATATATATATATATATATATATATATATATATATATATATATATATATATATATATATATATATTTATATATATATATATATATATATATATATATATATATATATATATATATATATATATATATATATATATATATATATATATATATATATATATATATATATATATATATATATATATATATATATATATATATATATATATATATATATATATATATATATATATATATATATATATATATATATATATATATATATATATATATATATATATATATATATATATATATATATATATATATATATAT
>JAXCGZ010007008.1:0-10000 GCA_037179515.1 Halocaridina rubra | reverse complement strand
CCTCTTTAACATCTCCTGTGCCAAGTGCAATTGGCTGTCTTCATCTTTTTTCTCCCATCTGCATGAATTCTGTTTTGTCTCGACTTATCTTTAGCCCTCTACTTTCCAGCTCGTCCCTCCACTTGTTCAGCTTCCTCTCCACTTCCTCTCTGTTCTCCTCCACCAAGACTATGTCGTCGGCAAATAACATAGTCCATGGGGCCTCCTCCAGCACGTCCCTCACTATCACATCCATGACCAGGTTTAAAAGGTATGGACTCAATGCCGACCCCTAATGTAGTCCAACTGTCACTGGGAACTTGTCCGTCACCCCGACTGCTGTACATATACAGGCACGCCCTCACATACTTTTCTGGAACTCCTTTATCTCACATGCTCCTACACTCTTCCTCCCTTGGTATTCGATCATAAGCTTTTTCCAAGTCATAAAAAACAGATGTAATCCCTTCCTTTTCCCTCTGTACTTCTCCATTTACTGTCTCAACACAACAGTGGCATCCGTTGTACTCCTTGGCATAAATCCAACCTGAACTTCTATTTCTTCTGTCTATTACTCTTTTGTCTATTACTCTTTAATATATATTATTAGTATGGCTCATAAGCTTAATCCTTCTACACCTCTCATAGTCCAGGATATCACCTTTCTCTTTGCAAATTGGTTCCAGGGTACTTTCTTTCCATTCATTTATTATTCTTTCACTATCATATGCTTGGCAAATGATCTTTTATATGATCTCTACTCCCAGGTCGTCCAGCACCTTCCAAGCCTCAATAGGTATCTCATATTGTCCAATTGATTTCCCATTCTTAATTCTTCCAGTTGTTTCCTCTTGCACCCTGATAGCTTTCACCTCCACCTCATTTGACTGTCCATACTCTACAGTTCGCCTTTGGTTTTCTACATTTAGCAATGTCTGAAAATAACTCCTCCACATATGTTTGATATCCTGCTCTTCACACAAAACTCTCCTCTATTCATCTTTAATATGCTTCACTTGTACTAAGTCTTTTTGCTTTACTGTACACTTTCTTTTGCCCATATTTAGTATCTAGATTTTCATAAAAATTTGTACGCTCTCTGCTTTCGCTACTGCTACTGCCCTCTTAGCATTATTCTTTGCCACTTTGTTCTGTTCTTGATCTTTTGCATTTCCCATTGCATCGTGACATTTTTTGCCACCTTTTTCACTCAAATCTTACCCTGTCCCTCTGGCATCCAGCACCAGTTTTCTTAATCTTGCAGTGTTTTCTTTCCTCATGTTTTCCCTAGCTCTTGTTCTCTAGCCTCTCTCACAATTCTTCCAAAAACATCCAAGCCTCAATCTCTCACATATGTTGCCAATTTTTTTATTACTGCCTCCATAAAGGCTAATTTACTTTCCTCCCCCTTTATCCTCCACTATTTTGCTTTCACCATCTTTTGCACTCTTCTTCTTATCCTTCTGACTAATGTAAGGTCTGTTACCACCAGCCTATGCTGAGGAGCCACACATTTTCCCTTGATTACTTTAAAAAAATTTATTTCTGTTCTATTTTTTCTCTTTCTCAAGAACAGGTCAATCTGGCTCTTTTTTCCACTTCTGTAGGTGAACATTTGTGCTTCCCCTTTCTAAAAGAAGGTGCTAACATTGACCAGGTCAAATGCTTTTGCGAAATCAAATTTCTATTCTCCTTCTTCATTTCTTTCTCCCAAACCCCATCCTCCATGCACTCTCTGAATGTTTGCATTTTCTTGTCCTATGTGGCCATTTAGATCACCTTCCAGCACTAACCTCTCATTTTATGGCACTACCCACATTAAGCTGTCCATCTATTTCCAGAACTCCACCCTTTCCTCTGCTGGGAATCCTCTTTGTGGAGCTTAGGCTGATATAACATTGTTATTCTGAGGTCTGTCACTTTTACTTTAATAATTCTGTCTCTCAGTCTCATAACTTCTATAACACATTCTTGCCATCTCTTGTTCAGTATCACTCATACACCATTCCTACCTCCTGCATCTTCTCCACTGTATATCATATTCTCCCAAGTGGCCTTGCCTTATTTCCTCTCCACCTCGTCTCTTGCATACAGCAGAACTTTAGCCTCCTTTCTGGTGAAGCTCCTGCGCATCACTTTCAGGGTGTACCCTGTCAGTACTCCCTCTACAATTCTGGCTCCTTTCCATAGTTTTGGCTTTGTGTTTTACTGTTGGATGCTGTTTCTACCTCAAACCCTCCCCCTTTATCCGGGCTTGGGAACGGCACCAAGTTTAGGTGGCTTGCTACCCCGGGGGGCTGGGTTATTATTTGCACTCTGGGGATGGTAAAAAATTGGATCCTACCATGAAATTTGCTCATGTATTACAACACATTTTAATTGAACATTATGAAGATATAAAGATTTTTCAATTACCGTATCTAAATAGTAATTATTTTGCTTTTCAAGATACATCTTTGCCAATATTTTATAATTACTTCAATGACCTTGAACTTTGTATGTCATGCATCTACATACCAAGACCTGTTACCTTATTGATAATCAAAATAAATGCTTTTCTTATCATCCAAAGTGTATAGCTATATATTGTATTCTTCAGAAAAGTTATGATGCGGATTTGTTGTTGTGCAAAGACTGAAATGCCATCATACAGTATCTATTAATAATTATGTACAAAATCATGAAACAGACGGGGGATATATAATTATATACCTTAGTAGAGAAATCTATTTAGTCAAAAATTTAGGATTTTTATTGCTTAATAGTTTTAAGCACATATACATAATTTGATTTGCATATTGCAGTTGTCCATAGCTTACCATTAACATTTGTATATAAAATTAAAGAAATGTTTATAATGAATCCTGAATTAGGACTAGGATGCTTTAGAATATAGGTTTTTAAATTTTTTGGTTATTGTTCTGCAATAATATAATGTTGGATTGATGTTGAGAGCGATAAAATAACTGACTGCTAGTTTGTCTCTGTCTGTCTATCTGTCAGTCATTCAGTCTTTGTTTCTGCCTGTCTGCCTATCTGCCTGTCTGTCTGTCAGTCAGTCTGTTTATCTGTATGGAAAGACACTAATAAGAAAAAATAATTATTCTATGATATTCAAGCTAACTCGATTAATGAAAAGAATGATAGTCAAGCTAATGGTGACATATTTTCGGAAGAGCTTTGGTTCTATTTCTTATAAAGCAATGTCAAGCAACCCCAATGCTTAGAATGTCTTCAGGATAATTGTGAACAAATTATATATGTCAGAGAAACGTATCTCCTGTAATTGGTGTTTATGGTTTTTCACTCAAATTACATATTAATTTGCCTCATTTATATATTTACTCTTTGGGTAAGGTATCTACAATGAGTACCCATAATTTCTTTAGCATAAAATATGTTTAAAGGTAACATTCCTCTGAAAATAAAGGACGAAAATAGGTGACATTCATTGTTCAGATAATTGCAGACCTGTAACACCATCCATCTTTCTAAAACGTATTAACTTTCGTTTGTTGAGGATAATAGAACCTTGCTTTCATTTTAGTGATATTAAGCATGGACTCCGCCTGCAGTACTCTACTACAATTGCTGATTTGTTTTAAAAGAAATTCTATGTGATTATTTACTTTCTTAGACTTAATTTATATTCTTGTGTCTTTGATATTATCAAAGAATTTGAATAACCTTGGTATTTCGATATGGAATTTATTAGGATAATTTAGATATATATATATGGTAATATTTGATAATAACGAATGCTGTGAGACCAGGTGGTGTATGTTCAAAAGATTAATTACGGAATTTGTATTGTAGCCTTATAAAGAAAATATGAATTAAAAATCTTCAGCACCAATTAGGTTTGATATATACTAACATTGCAGTAGAGCAGATAAAACTGCGTTGCTAGCCCAAGCTTAGAAACGCTTACTGATGTTGCAAATGCGGAAGCTTGTCCACAGGAATAGTAGTTTGCCATGATGAAGTTGAAATCATAATAGATCATCTCAAGGAATATAAACCTCAAGTTTTGTACTGAATAATGAGCATTTCGAAAAGGTTGAGAAAATAAGGCAATTAGAAGAAGGGATTCTTTTAAAGGGGTGTTTACAAGATCAAACGGTTCGTCGAACGCGGTTCGGCAGACAAGTGTTTGAAGTGATGGTCGAACATGTGAACGGGGTATTTGGTTGTCGAACACGTTTGTCGAACGTGTTTGACAACCAAATATTTCGGGCACACGCTCGAACATCACTTCAAACATTTTCTTTTGAACCGCGTTTGACGAACCGTTTAACCGTGTAAACCCCCCTTAATATATATATCCTGAGTAGATCCGAGGATGCGATTCAAGACTGAGAAAAAGTTTATGCAAATTTTAGAACTGTATTTTGAAAATCAAATTTTGCTGATACCAGAGTCAAATTATTCTTATTTATGCAATGTTGCTTGCAGGATTGTGGATTTGACCAATGGTGTAATGATAAAAGTTACCAAACTTAATTCAAATATAAAGCATTCAAAGGTACACATATCTATTAGCATAATATAAAGATGATTCACATTAAGACTTGCCCTCCTGCTGCTCACCAATCCCAGCAATTACGTATTGACGCTAATATATTCTTTATATTGACTTCGTGATTATTAGCGAAACTTCACTACTTACTGCACAAAACATATGATGTTCACAGAAAATAGGATAAATTCTTAATTATTAATCTAGACTTTTTGTATTTTTCATATTAAATAGGAGCGTCATATTCCTTAACATAAATTAAAGGTAGACTTATATAAAAAAAATAGTAATTGCTCTATATCGTGATTTTAGGATACCCTGCTTTTATATTTCTAATGTAGATTATCTCTGTATATTTTTATTTATGTTCATATTTTTTTATTATGATCATGAAACCTTGACAGACCCCCCCCAAAAAAAAAATCTGCCCTCATTGGACCTGGGTACGAAGAAAACATAAAGTAAGAAGGGAAAGAGTTGGGTAGTGTTTTGACTTCTCAGATGTAAAAGGATAATAAGAGATATGTATCGAATATCCAAAAATATTCGGTGTGTATGTAGACATCGAAAAAGAACCACAACTGAAGGAAGACAACAATAAATTGTCCTGTGCAATCCTAAGTCCAAAACACCTTCAGCTGTAGTATCACAACGGACAGCTAGCTGCTGCCATGGGCCAACGTACTATTTACAATAATTGCATTTATTCTAATAACTAACTTTTAGAATTTCAAGTCATAAAACAATTTTCATAGGCCTAAAAGAACCACAAATGCTTTACCCGAATATAAAAAAAACAATAAATTTAAATCAATTACCAAATACAAATGATTAATTTGCGCTATTTGCAATAAAAATTATTTCTTACAATTAGATGATGAACACAGAGATAAATAGATAGATAGATAGATAGATAGATAGATAGATAAATAGATAGATTGATAGATAGATAGATAGATAGATAGACAGATAGATAGATAGATAGATAGATAGACAGAGAGACAGACTTACAGATATATATATATATATATATATATATATATATATATATATATATATATATATATATATATATATATATATATATATATATATATATATATATATATATATATATATATATATATATATATATATATATATATATATATATATATATATATATATATATATATATATATATATATATATATATATATATATATATATATATATATATATATATATATATATATATATGTAGATTGATAGATAGATAGATAGATAGAGAAACAGATAGATAGATAAATAGATAGTACACTGACCAAAGCTTACAGTAATTATGATTTTAAAATATGATACTGATAGCAAATACATTACAATGCATATCAAAATTATACCACTGAACTATCTATGCCCTAGAATAATAATTTCCAACAAAATATTTGTCTCTGTATAAAACAAAAATCAATATATGAACCCCAGAAACATCATTTATCACCGACAAAATAATTATATTTATGTAGTACATTATGGATGAATTTGCACATTTTCAGAATGGCAAAATTATAAGAGATGCCTCCGAGTGAATTGTAATGATATCTCAGCCTTTAGTGGTTGGGTGAAAAGGCACTTTTCCACTAAATGCCTCTCAATCTGCACCACACCACATCTGCACAGTCGCTCCTCAAGTGGGTGACGACCACGTCAACTCCTGTTCCAGAGACCTGTCTCCACCACTAAGCTGTGACCAGATACTCGGAATCTCATGAAGGGTAGCTAGTAAAACTCATTAATTACACTGTTTTGTGTGTAAATCTCATGTGTTTTCATGGTAGGGTTAATATCTTTGTACACGATACATATCGATGCAGTTTACCTTTCCAAAGATTTTCGGATTTTGCCTATCAGTACAGAAATATGAGGCATTGGGTTTTGTATTAGACCTCATACGTATCTCCCCGTGGCTGTGTTTGCACTAGTAATAGTCTTTATACCAATGAAAAAAAAGAGATCATTATCTATATGACAGCTTTCATCCCTTATTTTATGGAAGAATTTATGCTCCCTGCATCGCAAAAGATTGGACAGTGCCGGATAGCCTAACTCAATAAAGCATAAAATGTTAGAAGCCGTATTCCTTATTCCCAAAAGTTACTTGAGAGCCCAATTACAAAGCTAAAAAACAGGCCTGACATTAGCACCCACACATGACCCACAGATGTACATAAGGAATGACTAGAGTGCCACATCAAAAATGCACCGCTTCACAATGAATGGCACGTTGTTATTCTTTTTTGTTAAATGAAACAAACTTAAGTACTTGAAACTGTTTGGTCTTGGCATGCACTTTAATAGCAGGGGACACAGAACCAACACATCTGAAAGGTGAACCTCATTAACAGTAGTCTCGTGCAGTGCTTTATAACCAACTCGTCCACACGAAATGGCTAAACATCCCCGCCTTCACCGCTGATCACAAAAAACTTTGTCTTATCATTGTTTACTTTCATATCAGAGTAATTTCAAAAGTTTTGCAAAATACACAACCTTCTAAGCATAGTTGCCTAATTGTTGACAGTACAGCTGCATCATCCATTAACAACAATACAATGAAAGCGCTTTATAAATCTTTCTGGTTGACATTTTTCGTTCATAATTCTAATAAATTAATAGACAAAAGTAATCACAATTGGCAAGAGGTGTGAGAGCCTTGCCTAAATTCCCCTACAGCCATCATGATAGCAGTGCCAATAGCACTCTCTCTGTTGCGATGCATCACCATCACTGCTGCCAGCATCACTGCCCTACATCCCATCCTCTTCAAAATAGCGAGCAGCTTATGTTGAGGGAGTTCATCATATACCTTGGAAAAATCTACAAAGGTCAGAAGCAACTTAATTTTCTTTGTTGAACCATATCAATTAACAACTTCAAAGTCACTATGCGTTCCATATATCCACGCTTCCTTTACGCTCAAGCTTTCTCCTTGAACGGTCTAAACCAATGACTCAGTCATTCGCACAATACTATGTCATATAATTTAGAAACAGTGCGTGGTCGAGGTTTGAGAATGGTAGATGGGGATGAAAAATAGTGGGAGCTGAATCAGCTGTTGTTAGCAGATGATACTGTGGTGGTGGTAGATTCAGAGGAGAAGCTGTGTCAGTTAGTGTCAGCATTTGGAATGGTGTGTGAGAGAAGGAAGTTGCGATTTAATGTTGTAAATAGTAAGGTCATGAGGTGTGCAAGAAATAAGCATGGTGCTGGACTGAATGTTATGTTGAATGGAGACACACTTGAGGAAGTTGATCACTTTAAGTATTTAGGCTCTGTTATAGTTGCAAATGGTGGAGTGGAAGCAGATGTGTGTCACAGAGTGAATGAAGGATGTAAAGTGTTGGGTGCGTTGAAAGGAGTGATGAAGAAAAGAGGGTTGGAAATTAATGTTAAGAAAGTTTTGTATGAGAAAGCAGTTGTGCCAACTGTAATGTATGGATCAGAATTATGGGGTATGAAAGCAAGTGAGAGACAGAAACTAAATATGTTTGACATGAAAGGCCTGAGGAGTATGATTGGTGAAACTTGGTTGGAGAGGATTAGGAATGAAGTAGTGAGAGCAAGAACAGGTGTCAGGAGAGAATTTGCAGCCTGAGTAGATATCAGTGTTCTGAGATAGTTTGGCCATGTGGAAAGGATGGATGATGAAAGACTGCTGAAAGAGGTGATGAATGCGAGAGTTGTTGGGAGAAATGCTAGAGGGAGGCCTAGGTTTGGGAGGATAGATGACGTAAGGAGAGCCCTGAATGATAGGAGGATGGATGTGAGGGAGGAAAGTGAGCGTGCTAGGAATAGGAATGAGTGGCGAGTGTCATTGTGACGCAGCTCTGATGGGCATAGGCTGTTACCACAGGGCTGCATCTTACAGAGGTAGCCCTGTGGTACGGGCAGTAAGGGAGTTGGCAGTTATGAAGCGACACTGGTTGTGGAAGAGCCAGGAGGATGGGCTGTGGCACTCCAGTAGTGCCATCTGAATGGTCGCTAGCTTCCTCGTCATTGCCCATAGAGCTAAGTAATCCCTTTGTTTTTTTCTTTTTTGATGTCGGCTACCCCCCAGTTAAAGGGGGAAGCAGCCAAGGTAGATAGATTGATAAGATGATAGTTATTGGGATTTATCCTACTCCTCGGTTAAATACTACAGACACCTTTGCTCTAATTTTCACATGAGGAAACAAACCTGAAGTAAAAACATAACTGGACAATTCTGCTAGTCACTATCCACTGCAATGGCAACAGTGAGAATATCCTTGGAGGGAGTCCCTCTGGACCAAATGTTTTACCTGCATTTGTCCTTTTTACTTGATTATGCAATTCCGTGGAGGTAATGGGCTCATCCAGGACTGGGATGGTAACATATTGTGCTGCAATATACGAGTATCTCGTTCATGATCAGTCGCTCCTTGGGAGTTCAATAGCTCCTCAAAATGATTTATAAATTCCTCGTGACTTGGACAAGCACTATCACTGTGATCTAGTGACTTAAAGTCCCCGTTCCATATTATGGCTCTCCACACCCTGGCATCATCCTCATCCTGGAGTAGTCTCTCTCATCTTCCTAAGCCTACATGATTCTTAAAAACTCTTCGACCATCTGAGAGAGCATTGTTCTTTGCACATGTGTAAAATAAGATTATTAACATATAAACCTTTACTGATGTTAAGAAATTTTAATGGTCTCACAACTATTCAGAGACTCAGAAAAATCTATCATCTAAAATTTGATGGAAAGAATTAATGTTTACACTTTGACACCAGTATCTTAATATCTAATCTATTTGTCATTAAGAAATACATAGAAAAGAAAATAGAACTCACCCAGAACCGCATTAGATGAATAACTAAAACTGAGTGCTCAACTCACATAAAGCTATCCTATACTCTAGTACTAAAAGGGAATACGTTAGGTGAAACTAATACAGTTTTTGTGAAACTGTTAACATATATTACAATCGAAATTTAGCCCAGCTTTGGTTGATTTTCAGAAGGATAATTACAGAGAGTATATATTCTTGGATTTCGTATTTAGGGGCATTAGGAGGGTATTTTGAAGGTTGAATAGTGTACATTCTAATATCTACAAATAAAGAAAAAATGACATAAAAAAGTACTTCTGAAAAATTATAACTTCATTTTTTATGAATTTGTGAGTTCTCCGATGAAGAGCCTCGCGACCCCATTTAATTTATATATAGATTTCTTTTGAATACTATTATTATTTTTTCAGTAATGTATTTCTTTCACCATTAACGATCAATATATCTCTGATGCACATAACATTATGCCTTCTAACTATATGATATAAGGGGGACTCTCCATTTTTTCTATGAGGATACAGTATCTCATTATACAGCAAGAATTGGACAACAATTCCAAAACGAAATGAAGGACATACACTGCCAAATAAATCAACAACATTATATCCGCAAGTCTAAAATGCGTTGACTTTCATAAAGCACTTGATTA
>JAXCGZ010007007.1:5000-19190 GCA_037179515.1 Halocaridina rubra | reverse complement strand
TTGGAATCTCCCCCGACTCCAGTGACTCCTTAAATATGATACTTAGTGCCACTGATATTGTGTTTGCGCATTTTTTAAGCACATGAGGGGATATGTCATAGGGACCTGTAGCTTTATGAACATCTAAATCCATCAGCGCTTTGCATACCTCTGTGGCTGTAAGGTTGATGTTCTCTAATACCGGCCCTTGAGCTTCTATCACTGCAATCTAAGGGGGTGGGGTATTTTCTACTGTAAATACTGACTGAAACTCCTTGTTCAATTCTTTGCAGATCTCTTCATCCGTCTCAGTGATGCTTCCATCCGCTCTCTTTAGCCTTAAAACCTGTTCTTTTACCTTCAGTTTTCCTCTGATAAAGCTGTGGAAAAGCTTGGGATTTTCTTTAGCCTTCCTGGTGATGTCCCTCTCATAGTCTCTCTCTGCCTCTCTCCTTTTACTTAGGTAGTCATTTCTTGATCTTTTGTAGGTTTGCCAGGCATTTATGTTTTTTCTCCTCCTATACCTTTTCCAGCATTTGTCTCTCCACTTCTTAGCTCTTTTACACCCATTATCGAACCATTTCTCTCTGGCATGAATTACACCTACTTTGGTGACAGGTATGCAGCAATCTACTATCTTCCCATATTTCTCACAAAAGATGTCATACATTTCTTGTACAGATTTGTTGTAAAATAAGGTTCTCCAGTCAATAACTGCAAAAAGCTCATTCATTTTGATGTAATCTCCTTTCCGATAGTTCCTCCTCGTGTCCTCAGTGCCTCTACTCTCAGGGAGAATATCTTCAATGATATACTCCATCAACAACACACAGTGGTCAGTCTTTCCAATTGGTGGTTTATGCTCAATTTTTTCAATATCCAACACATTATCTGTGAACACTAGATCAAGTAGTGATGGCTCATCCCCACCCCTGGCCCTTGTTGGTTCCATTACATGTTGGTGTAGGAAATTCCCTTGTACGCAATCTAGGAATCTTGCCCCGAATGAGTCCTCACCACTGTGTGGGTCAAGATTTATCCAATCTATCTCTTTATGATTAACGTCTCCCATAATCAAAATCCTACATTTTTTTTCCCGTGCCATGTTAACAACTGAGTTTATGACTTCAATAGTACCTATATGACTTTCCTCATAAACTTCAAGCCTATTTTGGTTCCTTGGTGGGTTGTATACAACAGTTATTATAATGCTCTCTGACCCAGTATTTATGCGAGCAACAAGAAATTCCTTGAACTCACTTTCTATAGCCAAGTTTATTTCTTCAACTTGAATCCTTTCACTTATGAGCAGTGCTATCCCTCCACCAGTCCTCTCAGATCTTTCAACCCTTAGTATTCTGAAACCCTTAGGAAAAACTGTGACACTGTTTATGTCCTCACTCAACTTAGTCTCTGTAATTGCTACTATATCTGCCTTACTGTTGTGAATCCTATCTTTTAATTCTACTGCCTTACCAGCTAATCCATCAGCATTTGTGTATAACAATCTTAATGAGGCCCCATCCCCTGATCTTCTGTCATTATCTTCTTTATCTCCCCTTTGTCTGGAAGAACTCTGTAATGAAAATTTTTCTTCTCTTCTTCATTTCTTTCATCATTTAACCTTCTTTTCAAGTTTTTGATCTTTCCCATATCTTCCTGTGTTCTGTATTGTCTAATGAACACTTCTTTGAATTCTTGAAGGTCTTTTAGACTTTTTTTTCTCAACAATATTTCCCTACATGTTTCCCCTCTCTCAAAGGTTACTTTTGTTGGTCTCGGCTTTCCTTCCCTCGAATATTTACCTAGCATATATGTATGTATGTATGTGATTACCTAATTGTAATTACCTAATTGTGTTTACGAGAAAGAGCCCAAAGCTCGTATCTTCCCGTCTCCTCATCGGTTCCATTTTATACTTGGTGATACTTATCATCCCTGTCCTTAAAACTATGGATTGAGATAGCATTAACTACCTCCTTGCTTAGCCAATTCCAATTATCAACTACTCTTACACTGAAAAAGTATTTCCTTACATCCTGCAAAGAAGTTTTCTTACGAAGCTTCAAACTATGACCTCTAGTTCTAGAGCCAGCCATATCAAAATATCGATCCCTGTCCACTCTATCATAACCATGAAGGAATTTAAAGACTGTCACCATATCCCCCTCAATCTTCTAGCTTCGAGTGATGGTAAGTCTAATTCCCTCAGCCTCTCATCATAACTGAGATTGCGTATTTCTGGCACCAGTGTTGTGGCATGTCTTTGAACTTTTTCAAGCTTAGCCATGTGCTTTTTCAAGTGTGGATTCCAAAAGGGGGCTGCATATTCGAGTTTTGGCCTCACATAGGTTACATAAATATTTCTGAACATTTATTTGTCCATGTGCCTGAAGGTACCCTTACATTTGATAAGAATGCATATGCTGCCCTTACTATGCCATTTATATGTATTTCTGGTGACAAATCTGACAGTATGTTTACTCCTAGATCTCTCTCATTTTCTGTCTCTTGAAGTTGTACCCCAGCCACCGAGTAGTCAAGCTTGGGCCTTCTTGCACTTATACCCATTCTCATTACCTTACATTTTGAAGTATTGAATTTCATTAGCTACTTTTCTGACCACTCATGCAGATTATTTAGATCCTCTTGAAGTGCTCTACTATTGTTCTCGTATTTTACTTTCTTCACAATCTTTGCATCATCTGCAAACATATTCATGAATGAATTTACAGACTCTGGTAGGTTATTTACATATACAAGGAACAAAAGTGGCCCTAAAACTGATCCCTGTGGAACTCCACTGCTAACTCTTCTCCATTCAGACACTGAGTGTCTTACTCTAACCCTCTGTTCCCTTCCTTCTAAGTAAGTTTTTATCCATTCCAAAACATTTCCACCTATTCTAGCCATTGCTTGCAGCTTCCTAATAAGTCTCCCATGTGGAATAGTGTCAAACGCTTTCTGGAAGTCTAGGAAATGCAATCTGCCCAGCCCTCTCTTTCCTGTAAGATTCGTCTTACCTCATCATAAAATTCTAATAAGTTTGTTACTGTTGATTTACCTTCTCTGAAGCTATGTTGCCTCACTGACAAAAAGTTGAAGGATTCCAAGTGAATAAAGATATGTTTCCTTAGTAGTTTCTCCATAACTTTGCAAACTATTCTGGTCAAGGAAACTGGTCTATAGTCCAGAGCCGTATCCCTCCTTCCCTCTTTGAAGATAGGTATCACATTTGCTTGTTTCCAGCATCTTGGAATCTTCCCTGACTCCAGTGACTTTTTAAATATGATACTTAGTGCCACTGATATTGAATTTGCGCATTTTTTAAGCACATGAGGGGATATGTCATCAGGACCTGTAGCTTTATGTACATCTAATCCATCAGCGCTTTGCATACCTCTGTGGCTGTAAGGTTGATGTTCTCTAATACCGGCCCTTGAGCTTCTATCTCTGCAATCTGAGTGGGTGGGGTATTTTCTACTGTAAATACTGACTGAAACTCCTAGTTCAATTCTTTGCAGATCTCTTCATCCGTCTCAGTGATGCTTCCATCCGCTCTCTTCAGCCTTAAAACCTGTTCTTTTACCTTCAGTTTTCCTCTGATAAAGCTGTGGAAAAGCTTGGGATTTTCTTTAGCCTTCCTGGTGATGTCCCTCTCATAGTCTCTCTCTGCCACTCTCCTTTTACTTAGGTAATCATTTCATGCTCTTTTGTAGGTTTGCCAGGCATTTATGTTTTTTCTCCTCCTATACCTTTCCCAGCATTTGTCTCTCCACTCCTTAGCTCTTTTACACCCATTATCGAACCATTTCTCTCTGGCATGAATTACACCTACTTTGGTGACAGGTATGCAGCAATCTACTATCTTCACATATTTCTCACAAAAGATGTCATACATTTCTTGTACAGATTTATTGTAAAATAAGGTTCTCCAGTCAATAACTGCAAAAAGCTCATTCATTTTGATGTAATCTCCTTTTGGATAGTTCCTCCTCATGTCCTCAGTGCCTCTACTCTCAGGGAGAATATCTTCAATGATATACTCCATCAACAACACACAGTGGTCACTCTTTCCAATTGGCTGTTCATACTCAATTTTTTCAATAATCCAGCACATTATCAGTGAATGCTAGATCAAGTAGTGATGGCTCATCCCCACCCCTGGCCCTCGTTGGTTCCATTACATGTTGGTGTAGGAAATTCCCTTGTACGCAATCTAGGAATCTTGCCCCAAATGAGTCGTCACCACTGTGTGGGTCAAGATTTATCCAATCTATCTCTTTATTATTAAAATCTCATAATCAATATCCTAAATTTTTTTCCCGTGCCATGTTAACAACCGAGTTTATGACTTCAATAGTACCTATATGACTTTCCTCATAAATTTCAAGCCTATTTTGGTTCCTTGGTGGGTTGTATACAACAGTTATTATAATGCTCTCTGGCCCAGTATTTATGCGAGCAACAAGAAATTCCCTGAACTCACTTTCTATAGCCAAGTTTATTTCTTCAACTTGAATCCTCTCACTTATGAGCAGTGCTATCCCTCCACCAGTCCTCTCAGATCTTTCAACCCTTAGTATTCTGAAGCCCTTAGGAAAAACTGTGACACTGTTTATGTCCTCACTCAACTTAGTCTCTGTAATTGCTACTATATCTGCCTTACTGTTGTGAATCCTATCTTTTAATTCTACTGCCTTACCAGCTAATCCATCAGCATTTGTGTATAACAATCTTAATGAGGCCCCATCCCCTGATCTTCTGTCATTATCTTCTTTATCTCCCCTTTGTCTGGAAGTATTCTGTAACGAAAATTTTTCTTCTCTTCTTCATTTCTTTCATCATTTAACCTTCTTGCCTCTTGCAACAAGTTTTTGATCTTTCCCATCTCTTCCTGTGTTCTGTATCGTCTAATGAACACTTCTTTGCATTCTTGAAGGTCTTTTAGACTTTTTTTTCTCAACAATATTTCCCTACATGTTTCCCCTCTCTCAAAGGTTACTTTTGTTGGTCTCGGCTTTCCTTCCCTCGAATATTTACCTAGTTGGTGTATGTTTACAATATCCTCAGGACCACATACTACTCCAAGCTTTCTTATCAGGTCTACAACCCTAGCTTTATTTTCTTCAAGTCTCCCCTGCCATGTTGGCTCCTGGGATTCACTTATGCCTGAGATTACCACTGTCTTCTCCTTATCAAGTGCCTGTCTGATGAGTGGGTTTGCCCTTTCCATCACAACGTCTTTCATTTTTTCGATTACTGTCTCTTTATAGTCAACTGTTTGTATGTTTTCCAGTGCCACCACCTTTACAGCCTCTTTTACTGCCACATTCCCCTTTAGTGCATCAGCAAAGGACATTTTCATGGCATCATTTTCCATATTCAGCTCCTGGAACTCTTTTCTGAACTGTTCAATGTTTTCCTTAATCTGGACATTCCAAGCAGCAATCTCGTCTCTCTCAGAAGAGAGCAGTGAACTAACATCTAATTCCTTTAGGTTGTCATTCAGCTGTTTGTTTTTATCTTCTTGTTTAGAAATTCTAGATTCTAGTTGACTTTTTTCCCCTTCCAGCTTCTTTATTCTTTTTTCTAGTTCCTTTCTCTCCTGCCCTTGTGCTTTATTTGCTTCCTCCAAAGATCTTATTTGTTCTCTGAGTGTTTCATTCTCTTTCATTTCTCCATCCATATTCCGAATTTTATCATCAAGGCTTATAACCATTTCCTCTAACTTCTTGATTCTCTGTTTTAGTCCCCTGACTCGAATATGCAGCCCCCCTTTTGGAATCCGCACTTGAAAAAGCACATAGCTAAGCTTGAAAAAGTTCAAAGACATGCCACGAAACTGGTGCCAGAAATACGCAATCTCGGTTATGATGAGAGGCTGAGGGAATTAGACTTACCATCACTCGAAGCTAGAAGATTGAGGGGGATATGGTGACAGTCTTTAAATTCCTTCATGGTTATGATAGAGTGGATATGGATCGATATTTCGATATGGCTGGCTCTAGACCTAGAGGTCATAGTTTGAAGCTTCGTAAGAAAACTTCTTTGCAGGATGTAAGGAAATACTTTTTCAGTGTAAGAGTAGTTGATAATTGGAATTGGCTAAGCGAGGAGGTAGTTAATGCTATCTCAATCCATAGTTTTAAGGACAGGGATGATAAGTATCACTAAGTATAAAATGGAACCGATGAGGAGACGGGAAGATACGAGCTTTGGGCTCTTTCCCGTAAACACAATTAGGTAATGACATACATACATACATACATACATACATACATAGATGCTGGAAACAAGCAAATGTGATACCTATCTTCAAAAAGGGCAGGAGGGATACGGTTCTGAACTATAGACCAGTTTCCTTGACCAGCATAGTTTGCAAAGTTATGGAGAAACTACTAAGAAAACATATCTCTCTTCACTTGGAATCCTTCAAATTTTTGTCAGTGAGGCAACATGGCTTCAGAGAAGGTAGATCAACAGTAACAAACTTATTAGAATTTTATGATGAGGTAAGCCAAATCTTACAGGAAAGAGAGGGCTGGGCAGATTGCATATTCCTAGACTTCCAGAAAGGGTTTGACACTGTTCCACATGGGAGACTTATTAGGAAGTTGCAATCAATGGCTAGAATAGGTGGAAATGTTTTGGAATGGATAAAAACTTACTTAGAAGGAAGGGAACAGAGGGTTAGAGTAAGACACTCAGTGTCTGAATGGAGAAGAGTTAGTAGTGGAGTTCCACAGGGTTCAGTTTTAGGGCCACTTTTGTTCCTTGTATATGTAAATGACCTACCAGAGTCTGTAAATTCATTCATGAATATGTTTGCAGATGATGCAAAGATTGTGAAGAAAGTAAAAAACGAGAACAATGGTAGAGAACTTCAGGAGGATCTAAATAATCCGCATGAGTGGTCAGAAAAGTGGCTAATGAAATTCAATACTTCAAAATGTAAGGTAATGAGAATGGGTACAAGTGCAAGAAGGCCCAAGCTTGCCTACTCGGTGGCTGGAGTACAACTTCAAGAGACAGAAAATGAGAGAGATCTAGGAGTAAACATACTGGCAGATTTGTCTCAAGAAATACATATAAATGGCATAGTAAGGGCAGCATATGCATTCTTATCAAATGTAAGGATAGCCTTCAGGCACATGGACAAGGAAATGTTGAGAAATATTTATGTAACCTATGTGAGGCCAAAACTCGAATATGCAGCCCCCTTTTGGAATCCGCACTTGAAAAAGCACATAGCTAAGCTTGAAAAAGTTCAAAGACATGCCACGAAACTGGTGCCAGAAATACGCAATCTCAGTTATGATGAGAGGCTGAGGGAATTAGACTTACCATCACTAGAAGCTAGAAGAGTGAGGGGGGATATGGTGACAGTCTTTAAATTCCTTCATAGTTATGATAGAGTGGATAGGGATCGATATTTTGATATGGCTGGCTCTAGAACTAGAGGTCATAGTTTGAAGCTTTGTAAGAAAACTTCTTTGCAGGATGTAAGGAAATACTTTTTCAGTGTAAGAGTAGTTGATAATTGGAATTGGCTAAGCGAGGAGGTAGTTAATGCTATCTCAATCCATAGTTTTAAGGACAGGGATGATAAGTATCACTAAGTCTAAAATGGAACCGATGAGGAGACGGGAAGATACGAGCTTTGGGCTCTTTCCTGTAAACACAATTAGGTAATCACAATTAGGTAATAGCATCCATCCATCCATCCATCCATCCATGCACGCATGCATGCATGCATGCATGCATACATTTCTAAACAAGAAGATAAAAACAAACAGCTGAATGACAACCTAAAGGAATTAGATGTTAGTTCACTGCTTTCTTCTGAGAGAGACGAGATTGCTGCTTGGAATGTCCAGATTAAGGAAAACATTGAACAGTTCAGAAAAGAGTTCCAGGAGCTGAATATGGAAAATGATGCCATGAAAACTTCCTTTGCTGATGCACTAAAGGGGAATGTGGCAGTAAAAGAGGCTGTAAAGGTGGTGGCATTGGAAAACATACAAACAGTTGACTATAAAGAGACAGTAATCGAAAAAATGAAAGACGTTGTGATGGAAAGGGCAAACCCACTCATCAGACAGGCACTTGATAAGGAGAAGACAGTGGTAATCTCAGGCATAAGTGAATCCCACGAGCCAACATGGCAGGGGAGACTTGAAGAAAATAAAGCTAGGGTTGTAGAACTGATAAGAAAGCTTGGAGTAGTATGTGGTCCTGAGGATATTGTAAACATACACCAACTAGGTAAATATTCGAGGGAAGGAAAGCCGAGACCAACAAAAGTAACCTTTGAGAGAGGGGAAACATGTAGGGAAATATTGTTGAGAAAAAAAAGTCTAAAAGACCTTCAAGAATTCAAAGAAGTGTTCATTAGATGATACAGAACACAGGAAGAGATGGGAAAGATCAAAAACTTGTTGCAAGAGGCAAGAAGGTTAAATGATGAAAGAAATGAAGAAGAGAAGAAAAATTTTCATTACAGAGTTCTTCCAGACAAAGGGGAGATAAAGAAGATAATGACAGAAGATCAGGGGATGGGGCCTCACTAAGATTATTATACACAAATGCTGATGGATTAGCTGGTAAGGCAGTAGAATTAAAAGATAGGATTCACAACAGTAAGGCAGATATAGTAGCAATTACAGAGACTAAGTTGAGTGAGGACATAAACAGTGTCACAGTTTTTCCTAAGGGCTTCAGAATACTAAGGGTTGAAAGATCTGAGAGGACTGGTGGAGGGATAGCACTGCTCATAAGTGAAAGGATTCAAGTCGAAGAAATAAACTTGGCTATAGAAAGTGAGTTCAAGGAATTTCTTGTTGCTCGCATAAATACTGGGTCAGAGAGCATTATAATAACTGTTGTATACAACCCACCAAGGAACCAAAATAGGCTTGAAGTTTATGAGGAAAGTCATATAGGTACTATTGAAGTCATAAACTCAGTTGTTAACATGGCACGGGAAAAAAATGTAGGATTTTGATTATGGGAGACTTTAATCATAAAGAGATAAATTGGATAAATCTTGACCCACACAGTGGTGAGGACTCATTCGGGGCAAGATTCCTAGATTGCGTACAAGGGAATTTCCTACACCAACATGTAATGGAACCAACAAGGGCCAGGGGTGGGGATAAGCTATCACTACTTGATCTAGTGTTCACAGATAATGTGTTGGATATTGAAAAAATTGAGTATGAACCACCAATTGGAAAGAGTGACCACTGTGTGTTGTTGATGGAGTATATCATTGAAGGTATTCTTCCTGAGAGTAGAGGCACTGAGGACATGAGGAGGAACTATCCGAAAGGAGATTACATCAAAATGAATGAGCTTTTTGCAGTTATTGACTGGAGAACCTTATTTTACAACAAATCTGTACAAGAAATGTATGACATCTTCTGTGAGAAATATGGGAAGATAGTAGATTGCTGCATACCTGTCACCAAAGTAGGTGTAATTCATGCCAGAGAGAAATGGTTCGATAATGGGTGTAAAAGAGCTAAGGAGTGGAGAGACAAATGCTGGAAAAGGTATAGGAGGAGAAAAAACATAAATGCCTGGCAAACCTATAAAAGAGCAAGAAATGACTACCTAAGTAAAAGGAGAAAGGCAGAGAGAGACTATGAGAGGGACATCACCAGGAAGGCTAAAGAAAATCCCAAGCTTTTCCACAGCTTCATCAGAGGAAAACTGAAGGTAAAAGAACAGGTTTTAAGGCTAAAGAGAGCGGATGGAAGCATCACTGAGACGGATGAAGAGATCTGCAAAGAATTGAACAAGGAGTTTCAGTCAGTATTTACAGTAGAAAATACCCCACCCACTCAGATTGCAGTGATAGAAGCTCAAGGGCCGGTATTAGAGAACATCAACCTTACAGCCACAGAGGTATGCAAAGCGCTGATGGATTTAGATGTTCATAAAGCCACAGGTCCTGATGACATATCCCCTCATGTGCTTAAAAAATGCGCAAACACAATATCAGTGGCACTAAGTATCATATTTAAGGAGTCACTGGAGTCGGGGGAGATTCCAAGATGCTGGAAACAAGCAAATGTGATACCTATCTACAAAAAGGGAAGGAGGGATACGGCTCTGAACTATAGACCAGTTTCCTTGACCAGCATAGTTTGCAAAGTTATGGAGAAACTACTAAGGAAACATATCTCTCTTCACTTGGAATCCTTCAACTTTTTGTCAGTGAGGCAACATGGCTTCAGAGAAGGTAGATCAACAGTAACAAACTTATTAGAATTTTATGATGAGGTAAGCCAAATCTTACAGGAAAGAGAGGGCTGGGCAGATTGCATATTCCTAGACTTCCAGAAAGCGTTTGACACTGTTCCACATGGGAGACTTATTAGGAAGCTGCACTCAATGGCTAGAATAGGTGGAAATGTTTTGGAATGGATAAAAACTTACTTAGAAGGAAGGGAACAGAGGGTTAGAGTAAGACACTCAGTGTCTGAATGGAGAAGAGTTAGTAGTGGAGTTCCACAGGGTTCAGTTTTAGTGCCACTTTTGTTCCTTGTATATGTAAATGACCTACCAGAGTGTGTAAATTCATTCATGAATATGTTTGCAGATGATGCAAAGATTGTGAAGAAAGTAAAAAACGAGAACAATGGTAGAGAACTTCAGGAGGATCTAAATAATCTGCATGAGTGGTCAGAAAAGTGGCTAATTAAATTCAATACTTCAAAATGTAAGGTAATGAGAATGGGTATAAGTGCAAGAAGGCCCAAGCTTGACTACTCGGTGGCTGGAGTACAACTTCAAGAGACAGAAAATGAGAGAGATCTAGGAGTAAACATACTGGCAGATTTGTCTCCAGAAATACATATAAATGGCATAGTAAGGGCAGCATATGCATTCTTATCAAATGTAAGGGTAGCCTTCAGGCACATGGACAAGGAAATGTTGAGAAATATTTATGTAACCTATGTGAGGCCAAAACTCGAATATGCAGCCCCCTTTTGGAATCCGCACTTGAAAATGCACCTAGCTAAGCTTGAAAAAGTTCAAAGACATGCCACGAAACTGGTGCCAGAAATACGCAATCTCAGTTATGATGAGAGGCTGAGGGAATTAGACTTACCATCACTGGAAGCTAGAAGAGTGAGGGGGGATATGGTGACAGTCTTTAAATTCCTTCATAGTTATGATAGAGTGGATAGGGATCGATATTTTGATATGGCTGGCTCTAGAACTAGAGGTCATAGTTTGAAGCTTCGTAAGAAAACTTCTTTGCAGGATGTAAGGAAATACTTTTTCAGTGTAAGAGTAGTTGATAATTGGAATTGGCTAAGCGAGGAGGTAGTTAATGCTATCTCAATCCATAGTTTTAAGGACAGGGATGATAAGTATCACTAAGTCTAAAATGGAACCGATGAGGAGACGGGAAGATACGAGCTTTGGGCTCTTTCCCGTAAACACAATTAGGTAATCACAATTAGGTAATAGCATCCATCCATCCATCCATCCATCCATGCACGCATGCATGCATGTATGCATACATTTCTAAACAAGAAGATAAAAACAAACAGCTGAATGACAACCTAAAGGAATTAGATGTTAGTTCACTGCTTTCTTCTGAGAGAGACGAGATTGCTGCTTGGAATGTCCAGATTAAGGAAAACATTGAACAGTTCAGAAAAGAGTTCCAGGAGCTGAATATGGAAAATGATGCCATGAAAACTTCCTTTGCTGATGTACTAAAGGGGAATGTGGCAGTAAAAGAGGCTGTAAAGGTGGTGGCACTGGAAAACATACAAACAGTTGACTATAAAGAGACAGTAATCAAAAAAATTTTCTCTCTCTCCCTCATTCTTCTTCTCATTGTGAATTGCGACTTACTTTATTTCATTATGTACTTTGCGAATACGAATAACTTGGATAAGATGGGGAGGGAATTAGTGACAGCTTCGAGTGAACCCTCGTAGCCCTATTCAGGGTGTCATCACTAGAGAGGGAGGAATAGGATGGGAAGAATTTGGGGAGAATAGCTCGAAAATTGATTAAAGAAAGAGATAAAAAGAGAGGGGCAGAACTGCTTGCTAAGGTGTGTCTGCGTAGGTGAGTGCATAAGGGTAGATTGTCTCACAGGAGATATATATATACAGCAATCCCTCGCTATATCGCGATTCACCTTCTGCGAATTCAGTGCATCGCGGAATTTTTGGCAAGCATATGTATTTTATATCTCAGATTTTCTGGGTATATAATGTGAATCCACGATATGTGGAAATTTAACATTCCCAATATTTTCATTATTTTGTTGATAAAAAGAAGTATTTTCTAGCCTAAGAATAATAAAACAGTAAAAAATAGTAAAAAACATAAATTTAAACATGTAACACAGCACTGCATCATATAAAATACGATACTGGTATCTGTGTTTCAGAAAACGCAAAGGGTTGCACCTACGTGGGATAGTACATATTAAAATTTCCAGTACTGTATTTTCATTATTTTTTTGTTAAAAAAAATTGTATTTCCTAGCCTAAGAATAATAAAACACTAAAAAATAGTAAAAACATAAATTTAAACATGTAACTCACAGTATTGCATCATATAAAATACGATGCTGGTATCGGCGTTTCGGAAAACGCAAAGGGTTGCACCTACTGAGATAGTACATATTAAAATTTCCAGTATCGTCATTATTGTATTGATAAATTAAAGTATTTCCTAGCCTAAGAATAATAAAAGAGTAAAAACTAGTAAAAAACATAAATTTAAGCATGTAACTCTGCACCATATAAAATACTATACCGGTATCGGCGTCTTGGAAAACGAAATGGGCCGCACCTACGTGAGATAGTACATATTAAAATTTCCAGTATTTTCATTATTTTATTGATAAAAAAAAGTATTTCCTAGCCTAAGAATAATAAAAGAGTATAAAATAGTAAAAACATAAATTTAAACATGTAACTCGGCACCATATAAAATACGATACCAGTATCGGCGTCTTGGAAAACGCAAAGGGGTACACCTATGTGAGATAGTACACAGGATGCTATTGGCTAATGGTGGCTGATGGGTGGGAGACGATGAATAACAGAATTGTGCTCTGTATACTTGGGTCTGATTGGCTTTTTGATTGAAGCTTGATTCTCCCAGCATCTTCCATTGTCCCGCCTCACCAATTCAGTTACTCACATGTGTGCCTTTCTCGTTGTGCCTCTAAATACATTGTGCTTGTGTTTTTTTGTGACACTTTTGATTGTATATTTACCCCTGCAGTGCCGCCCAAGAGTTCTTCACCTTCTAAGGCTTCTGGTATTGACCCTAAGCCTAAGTAAAGGGTGAGTTGTTAACAGTGCAGGATGGGTTCATACAGTAAAGGTAAAAATAAGTGTAAAATACAGTCCCTATCATAAATATGGTGCGCCTACTTCGCGATTTTTCACCTATCGTGGCGGGTCCTGGAACCAAACTCCCGCGATAAATGAGGGAGCACTAAATATATATATATATATATATATATATATATATATATATATATATATATATATATATATATATATATATATATATATATATATATATATATATATATATATATATATATATATATATATATATATATATATATATATATAATTTTTACCCCAACCAGGACTTGAGCCTAGGACACATAATTATTGTGCCAAGGTGCTACCAACTACACCACTGAAGGTCTTAAAAGGGAAACAAACCTTACATCTATATCTGCTATACTAGGAATGAACGCATTCTACCTGAATGCCACTCTGTTCATATTACAGTTTCCCCCAGCTTCACTTGTGGTTTGTTTTCACATTTAATTCAACTCTCAGTCTCATTTGGGATAAACAGTAATCATATAAGCGTATTATCTTATGTGAAAACATGAAAAAATTTTACCCCAAATCGGGACTTGAATGTAGGACACATAATTACTGTGCCAAGGTGCTACCAACTACACAACAGAAGGTCTTAAAAGGGAAACATACCTTACAGCTTTTGTCTGCTATACTAGGAATGAACGCATTCTATTTGAATGCCACTCTGTTCATATTACAGTACGATTTGTTTCCATTTTGCACTTTCTGTGGTGTAGTTAGTAGCGCCTTGGCACAGTAATTATGTGTCCGAGGTTCAAGTCTCTATCGGGGTAAAAATGATTCATGTTTTTACATATGTAATGTGCTTATTTGGATG
>JAXCGZ010007006.1:0-19215 GCA_037179515.1 Halocaridina rubra | reverse complement strand
AGAGAGAGAGAGAGAGAGAGAGTAACTCAAGGAGAGAAAATATTAGTTGAAATAGCCTGACGGGCAGATGAGAGAGAGAGAGAGAGAGAGAGAGAGAGAGAGAGAGAGAGAGAGAGAGAGAGAGAGAGAGAGAGAGAGAGAGAGAGAGAGAGAGAGAGAGAGAGTACCTCAAGGAGAGAAAATATTAGTTGAGATAGCCTGACGGGCAGATGAGAGAGAGAGAGAGAGAGAGAGAGAGAGAGAGAGAGAGAGAGAGAGAGAGAGAGCGAGAGAGAGAGAGAGAGCCACATACCTTGGACTTGGTTAATACATTCGGTCGGGAAGAACCTGTTAATGTGAGACAGTGAAAGCGATTCCATTGTAGACCTTAAAAGCCAGATTTTTCACATTCTAAAGGCTTAAAACCACCATCTTCAAGTTGATGATGATGGGATGATGATAATAATGATTATAATGATAATTACAGTGAATATGGAGTCCTTACGAGGTTCTATGTAACGCTCTGATGTGGCATAGGCCATGGTAATGTTGATTCTCGGAGATTAATCTATTTTTTTTTCACAATTTATATTTGATATAATTTGATGATGATGATGATGACGATAATGATAATAATGATGATAATGAAGCTTCTTTTTAATTTTCAATTTGTGTTCTGTTGTCATTCAAGCTGTATGTCAAGTAACCACCGACGGCTATTTCGGTCCTCAAAATTTGATAAAATATATTGATAAGCTTTCATAATCTTCTAGTTCATAATAATTGAAAAAAACTGTTTTATTTAATTGTATTCTTACTTTTAACTGCTTCTCTCTCTCTCTCTCTCTCTCTTCTCTCTCTCTCTCTCTCTCTCTCTCTCTCTCTCTCTCTCTCTCTCTCTCTCTCTCTATATATATATATATATATATATATATATATATATATATATATTATATATATATATATATATATATATATATATATATATATATATATATATATCTCTAAATCCTTTATTTTGTAACATTCTCTCAAATATTTTTATATTGTCTTCATGCAGAGCATCCATATATATTCGTACATACAGTACATGTACATGATCTCCTTCCCCTTTGTAAGTGGGGTGGCCGAAGCCAAAGAGACACGCATTCACCACGATCGACACATACATCAACTACTCCTCTTAGCTCCTTGGGGATAAAGGGTTACCACAGTTTCCCCCTTCCACCCTGTTTGAGTCACCCACAAGTCAGACAGGCAAGGATATTCTACGGTGAGACCCGACAGCCGCAGCTGGTTTACCCCCATCGTTTCATCACGTGGCAAGTCCCCTCACACCCGACCATTACAGTGCTCTAAGCTAGCAGGTGCGAGAAATCCATTTGGCCCGTGTAATTTTTTTTTTATTTCACTAAGTGTAAGCAAATCCATCTTTCTCTCCACAAGCATACTCCCTATCTCCTCCCCCGTACTCTCACTTACACCAAATCCACGCTTATTCAGAGACCCAATTACTAGGGTTCTGGCTGGATCTCTCCTGCCCGGATACCCCCACGTGTCTTGGCTGTTTGTAGGAATACGATGCAGAGGAAGGGATTCCCAGACCCCCTCTCCGCCCCATTTATTCGACTTTTACGACACGCAGGGGAACACGGTGGGAGTATTCTGCCCCCTCACTCAGGGGGAATTTAAATTAGTAAATTTTTATTATTATTATTATTATTATTATTATTATTATTATTATTATTATTATTAGTATTATTATTATTATTATTATATTATTATTATTATTATTATTATTATTATTATTATTATTATTATTATTATTATTATTATTATTATTATTATTATCATCATCCTAACTTAACCTATTCTAAGCTAATTCTAACTCAATCTGATCTAACAAGCTAACCCTACCTAGCCTAATCCCATTTTAATCTAACTATGAAACTGGACATAACCTAACCCAACCTGATCTAGCAATATCCAACATTTATCACAGTGGAGAGCTAACTCTACGGTTGATCCAGTTTATTGGGAGCTCAATACGATTCTCTAAATTGCGATAGCATTAATAAGTAGCGATAACCTGGGAGGGCCTCATTGGGGTAATCCCTCATCCAAAAGGCTGGAGAAAAATAATGAAGAAATAGAAATGTATACGTATTTTAGACCTACCCTGTATATACATAATAAAAAAAAGATATACTGTTATATATATATATATATATATATATATATATATATATATATATATATATATATATATATATATATATATTTTATCCTTAAAGTTCTTTTCGCATGTTTCTATAGGGTCGCTTATTCTGACAAGTCTCTCCTTCCTTCTGTTGTTGGACGCATCTTATTCCTTTTGTTTTTTTCTTTAATTAATAAAATAAAAATACTAAAATCTATAGGGCTTATCCCGTAGAATTTTTCTTAGTTTTATATTCATTCTTTTTCTTATCTATCTATCTATCTATCTATCTATCGATCTATCTATTTATCTATCCATCTATCTATCTATCTATCTTTCTAATTATACCCTCAATCTTGTAATTACAACAACTAGCAGTATTAATACATAAAATAAAGGAAATTTTCATTCGTTTGGAGAGAGAGAGAGAGAGAGAGAGAGAGAGAGAGAGAGAGAGAGAGAGAGAGAGAGAGAGAGAGAGAGAGAGAGAGAGAGAAAATGCCTCTTACTCTTCATTATTTTGTATATATTAAAAATTCATAAAATTTGTATTTATATGAAAGTTAAAAATGTAAAAATAAAAGTTACAAATTTGAAATAGATATAAAAAATTCATAATTAGAGACCACGGTAGCTCAGTGGTATAGCTCGTGAGTCGAAAAGCGACTAACGCAAGTTCAAATCCACCATGGGGCGTTTGGATGGGCATCCAGCATTAATCCTCCATGTTTAACATGTGCATGTCCGCCCTCATTTGAATGGGGACTCGCTGTGACACATGGAACGGAACACAAATCATTTACAAGAAGTTTACAGTGTGTAGTGACCGTGGCTCAAACAGTAGCGTCCGCGACTCTGAGGCGGCAGGTCGAGGGTTCGTGCCCCGTCACGGTCTGTAGGTAGCAAGGGCATGCACTCAGGGTAACGTTTACTTCTGCAAAAAGAAGTCCTTCGCAAGAAGGCAGCCGTCCTAGCCCTTGGTTAAAAAGGGAATCCGTAACGTAAAACCGGAATAACAGGGAGTTTACAGTGTCTAATAGACTATTAAAAATGCCTCTTTAAATAAATATATATATTTTTTTTAATTTTACTCTCACATATACTCCCCATTCGAATGGAAGTGGAGACAGATAGGTTGGAGCCGGGGAACTGAAGCTTAATGCCCATTCCAACGCTTTATTTTTTATGTAACGTTGTAATGGAGGATTAAAGATTGATGCCCTCACTAACGCCCCGCGGCGGAAAACATTTTTATTTGTCACATATTGTTCATTCGAATGGGGTGGAGACAGGTTGGAGCTGGGGGAGCTATGGCTGGATGCCTTTCCTAACGCCCCTCGGTGGGTTTGAACACGGTTTTATCATTCCCCTAATCGAGTGCTCTAACCAGTCCCCTACTGCGGTTCTAGAAATTGTAGAAGTATCAAAGTTTTGAAGTTGAAGGCTAGGCAAATTTTAACCATTTTTTTCGTTGTTTTATATGAAAATCTAATTATTGTCTTCTAATGTTAAATTAGTTTAGGTTAGTTAAATTTCTTAACCATATTTTGTCTTCTGATATAAGGTTAGGCTTGATTAAATTAGTTAGGTTTTATGAGTAAAAATTATGAATTTGTGAAATTTAACATTAGGCCTATAGTTGCTTTTAATTTTAGGTGTAGGCTTTGTGTGTTATTTTTGTTTTTGTTTGTTGAGCCCCATAATTGCCTTCTAAAGTTAAATTAGGTTTGGTTAGGTTAGTTATTTTTTCTAGAGTTTTATGAATAAAAATTGGGATTTTTGTGAAATTTAGCTCTATTGTTTCCTTCTAATTAATTAGGTTAAGTTGTATATTTTGCTTCTTTGCTTAATTTGGACACAAATTTGAAATATTGTAATTATCTTATCTATCGTGTGTGTGTGTGTGTGTGTGTGTGTGTGTGTGTGTGTGTGTGTAAAACGATCCCTGTAACTAGTATACTCGAAAAGAACTAATTTTGAGATTTAACCACAATATGTAATATTAAGCTACATTAGGGTGCGATGAAGCGGCGGGAGTAATTCAGCTGCGGCTATCGGGCTCTTGGCAGAAAATCCATTCCCACTCTGTAGATAACCCAAGCAGGATGGTTAGGCGGGAGGAATGTAGCGACCCCTATCCTCAACGAGTTTAGAAGAGTGACCGAGGTATATTAGTTTCTTGTGAATGTGTGCATTGACTCGGCCATCCCCATACAAGGAGGTTTGTATATGTATGTATTTCTGTTGAAACAATATTGTTCGTCATTTTCGTTAAGGGGGTTTTACACGGTCAAACGGTTCGTCGAACACGGTTCGACACACAATTGTTTGAAGTGATGTTCGAACGTGTGAACGGGGTATTTGGTTGTCGAAGTTCGACAAACGTGTTCGACATCCAAATACCCCGTTCACACGTTCGAAAATCACTTTAAACACTTGTCTGTCGAACCGCGTTCGACGAACCGTTTGACCATGTAAACCCCCCTTTAGATATTGGGAGGGTGTTAGTTCCTTAGTAGATCACGCTAGTCGAGAAGTATTTGACGTGAGTTTGAACCCACCGCGAGGCATTAGGAAGGGTATCTTTAATCCCCCATATATATCCAACAGGTCTGTGTCCACCCCCATTCGAATGGACACTAATTTTGACATTTAAAGCGATGGAAAATCAGTAGGCCTAATCACATTTTCCATTTTTGTAATTACTATTTTGATAATTGAACATTTTCGTAATATAACATTTAAATACTTGAAAATGTTTGCATTATAACATTGTTATAAGTTTGTTTATTATTACTAGCGTTTATTTTTACATTAAAGACGATATGAATATGAATTATATATATTAAATAGTTTTTGAAAAAAGTATTTCAGTAATATGATAATTTTATGTTGGTTTTATATATATATATATATATATATATATATATATATATATATATATATATATATATATATATATATATATATATATATATATATATATATATTTCAACTTTTCAGTAAGATATGAATTATATTTTTGAAGTATTTTTTAAATAAAGATATTTTTATAAATATAATATTTTGATAGTTAATTATTTTTTTTTTACTTTTTGCTATTTTTTTAATACTTTTTTAAGTAACTTAGAAAATCTATTATTACTGTAACATTTAAATAACTGAAGTGTAATTATTGTTTTTATACTTTTTTATAATTTTTATAGTTATACTTTTTTAAGTTAAAACACCTGTTTTTGGAACAACATTTCGAGCACTGTTTTTTTTTTTCTTAAAATATATAAAGTATACTTTTAAGGATTCTTTTTAATGAATTTCTTATATAAATTTAGCTTTGAGAAGATGAAGCTAATAATAAATGAAATAATATATATATATATATATATATATATATATATATATATATATATATATATATATATATATATATATATATATATATTTATATTGATATTTATTATTATTATTATTATTATTATTATTATTATTATTATTATTATATTAATTATTATTATTATTATTACTATTATTATTATCATTATTATTATTATTATTATTATTATTATTATTATTATTATTATTATTATTATTATTATTATTATTATTATTATTATCAAAATAATAAGATTTAAGCGTAATAATAATTAATTACACATTCAAGTATTTTAAAGATGTTAAGTACTTTTTTTTTTATGAACAACCCACTTAAAAGCTAACTCAACCTAACCTAACCTGACTTACTTAACCTAACCTAAAAACAGCGTGGCACTGAAAAAAAATATATAAGTAACACGTAAAAATGGATATTTACACTAGCTTAATATTGAAAAGTGACCCTAACTGACATGAAGATAAATACTTATGCTAGAAAAATAGGAACTTACGCCTGCATAATTTGATAATCGACCATTAATGATGTGGTGAATGTTGATACGTACACCAGCATAATATCGAAAATCGGCGCTAATTAATATGGAAATAAATACGCTAGCAATATTGATACTTATACCAGCATGATTATGAAAACCGACCCTAAATGACATGAATATAAATACTTACGCTATCAAAACAGGTACTTACACAAGTGAATATTGAAATTCGACCCTAAATGACTCGAATATATATATATATATATATATATATATATATATATATATATATATATATATATATATATATATATATATATATATATATATATATATATATATATATATATATATATATATATATATATATATATATATATATACTTACACTAGCAAAACAGATAATTGCACCAGCATAGTACTGAAAGTCGACCCTATATGACATGAAAAGAAATCCTTACGCTAGCAAAATAGATACTTACACCAGTATAGTACTGAAAGTCGACCCTATATGACATGAATATAAATCCTAACGCTAGCAAACCAGATACTTACACCAACGTAATATTGAAAATCGATCCTAAATGACTTGAAAATAAATACTTACGATAGAAAAGGAGATACTCACACCAACGTAATAACGAAAATCGACCTTAAATGACATGAGGATAATACTTACGCTTGCAACACTACCGTGGTAATGATAATCGACCCCAAATTATATGAAAATGAATACTTACGCTAGCAAAGCATATACCTACACCAACGTAATATTGAAAATCTACCTTAAATGACGTGAATATGAAAACTTGCGCTAGCAAAACAGCTACTTACTCCCGCGTGGTAATGAAAGTCGACCGTAAGTAACACAGATATACTTACGCTAGCAAAGTAGATACTTACACCAACTTTATATTGAAAATATACCTTAAATGACGTGAAAATGAAAACTTACGCTAGCAAAGCAGATACTTACACCCACGTGATGATGAAAGTCGACCGTAAGTAACACGAAGAGAGATTACTTACGCTAGCGTAGAGTTTCCCCTTGTCGTTCATGCAGAGAAAGAGTCCTGTGGCTTCGCTTCTGATCTCCAACACACCACGATGAATTGGATGCAGATACAACAGAGCTAAGGAAGAGAGAGATAATAATAATAATAATAATAATAATAATAATAATAATAATAATAATAATAATAATAATAATAATAATAATATAAGTAGTAGTAGTAGCAGTAAGAGTAGTAGTAGTTATAAAATTAGTATTAGTAGCACAAAAATAATAATTCTAATATTAAGATAATAATAATAATAATAATAATAATAATAATAATAATAATAATAATAATAATAATAATAATAATAATAATTATAGTTATAACAATAGTAACAATAGTGATCCGGTTTTGTCACGGACTCGTTATTCTCTTAAGGGCTAGGACGCTGTCTTTCGAAGGATTTTGGTTTTGGCAGGTGCAACCGTCACCCAAAGTGAATGCCTTTTATAACCTCTTGCTGTTAGAATGGGCATTCACTCAGGGTATAATAATTATAATAATAATTAAAGTAATAATTATAATGATGATGATGCCAATAATAATAATAATAATAATAATAATAATAATAATAATAATAGTAGTAGAAGGAGCAGTAGTTGTAAAATTAGTATTAGTAGAACAAGAAATAACAATAATTCTAAAATTAAGATAATAATAATAATAATAATAATAATAATAATAATAATAATAATTATTATTATTATTATTATTATTATTATTATTATTATTATTATTATTATTATTATTATTATTATTGAATATATTTTATATATGTAATTTATATAAGGTAAAGACAATAGTGATCTATCTATATATATATATATATATATATAATATATATATATATATATATATATATATATATATATATATATATATATATAAATTTTTTCTCTTCGGTGTATAACATACACCATCGAAAGATGGAATTTCATGCAGTCTTTGGTGTTTTTTGAACAGAATGGCGCCCATGTGACATATTGTAAGGTAGATGGGCAGGTTGGTAGGCTGGCAGGTAGGTAGGTGGGTAGGCTGGTAGATAGGTCCAGCTCTCTTGACGTCACTCTATTGAATGCCAATTGAGTTGGTCAAGAAGATGGCGAATCGTGTTGACCATGGCGATACTTATATATAGGTGGTCGAGGCCATTAGAGAGTGGGGGGAGGAAGCTCTTGGGCTATAGGTGGACGAGGCCATTAGAGAGTGGGGGGAGGAAGCTCTTGGGCTATAGGTGGACGAGGCTATTGTAGAGAGGAAGACGCTTTTGGGCCAATTGAAGGAATTACTTCTTGAATATTTGGCTTCTTTGGGGTATAAATATTTTATGATATTTCCTCAAGGCGTAAATAAAGTAGACTTTCCTCAACAGATACTTTTATTGTACCATCTGGAATTAGACAAAAACAGCATAGTCAGTGTGTTCATTCGAAAAAAAATATATTCATGATTAGTCATTTTCACTTGAATGTTCCTTTTCATATGATCACTGGTCGACATATTAAATAGCACCACCTCTAAACGCTTTCCTCTTGTCTTTTTGATTTTTTTTTTTAAGTCTGTCGTGACCAGTGTAGAAACTAAACAAAAAAGTCATCCAGTCAATTACCAGATGAAAGTGTCATTCAGTATTCTTCCGGTTTATGTTAAGCAGTTCTACAACCATTAAAATCTCTTTTTTTTGTAGTTTGGGAATATTGTTCGCGTTTCCGGGGAGTCTTTCTGTTGTAGCTTGACAGTCAATGTAAGAGCTGAAAGAATAATCACTCCATTTCCAGTTGATTTTTTTCTTTGATAATATCCAGTCTGATCGACATTAAGCAGGCCCACCTCATTTGAAAGCTTTTTAATTTTATCCAATGAAAAGTTTTGCTCCCTTTTCCAGGAAGTCCGTCGGTTGTAGCGTGATACTCAGTGTGGAATTTGAAAAGAAAAGAGCAAATTTCCAGTTGACGGTTCTTTGGTAATGTGTAGTCACCGTGGCAGAGCGGTAGCGTCCGCGACTCTGAGGCTGCAGGTCGAGGGTTCGCGCCCCTCCGCAGTCTGAGGTTAGCAAGGGCATGCGCTCAGGGTAACGATGACATCTTCAAAAACAAGTCCTTCGCAAGAAGGTAGCCGTCCTAGCCCTTGGTAGAAAAGGGGTCCGTGACATAAAACCGGCTTTGTTTTTTGGCAATGTCCTTTCAGGTAGACCTTCCATGTTCATTTTGTGTAACTCTACCGCAAACATCATAGTCAGTGTGGGTATAAACAACTAGAAAGATCAACATTCAGTGTCCAGTTGAATGTTCTTCGCTAATACCTTTAATAGCTTTTCTATTTTGCCATATGGAAGGACGATATAATTCCAGAGAGTCTCTCTTAACTGTATTCAAGATGGAGGCATTTCAGATAGTCATGGGATTCAGAAAAAGTACAAGTCCTGCCTTTGTAAATATTTGAATTTTATTTTAAGAATATTTTCCGTGTATCAGTCCAACAGTCTCCCCCCTTTGAAAATTCCATACCATCTGGAAGTATGGTACGGTTCCAGGAAGCTTATCTTATTTATCTTAAAGATGGGAGCATTGCGAACGAATATTGAATCCAGAAAAAGTCATATTACTATCTTTTTAAAAGTTTGAATGTTGACATATGAATATATTCAGCTTATCTGTTCAACAGTCTCCCTCCTTTGAAGCTTCCATGCTGTATGGAAACAGCATATTTCCAGAGAGATGGGAGCATTGCTGTAGTTACAGAATCCAGACAAAATTGTAAAATTCTAATTTCTGTAAGCATATGAATATTCTCTGAAAAAAATATTTTCATTTAAGGCAATAAAGACTTCCCCATTTGAAGCTTCCATACAGTCTGGAAACAGTGTTTCCAGAGGTCATGCTGTCCATTATTCAATATGAAAGCATTGAAGGTAGTAATAGAATCCAAAGACGAAGTCAAATTCCAGTCTTTGTAAGCATATGAATATTCTTTGGTCAACAGTCTCCCTTCTTTAAAGCTTCCATGCCATCTGGAAGCAATATATTTCCAGGAACTTGACCTTTTCTATATTAAGGACTTGGGGCATTGCAGGTAGTTGTAGAATTCAGAGAAAAATGTCAAATTCCAATCTTTGTAAGCATATGAATATATTTAGGAGAAATATATTCTGTTAATTTGATAATCAGTCTTCCTTCTTTAAAGTTTCCATGCCATCTGGAAGTAGACGTTGCCTGTAAGCCTATTTATACACCGAGGTGGGCTCTTCGAAGGTGGTCAAAGGGTTGTTGTGAGGGGGGTTGGGTGGGGGTAGGGGCGGGGCGCCATTCCTAATAAGAAAGTGTGAGGTTATGTTTTGTACCTCGTTTTGAAGTTCACAGAGGTGAGGTTGGTGATGTTATCCTCCATCGTCCTTCCACTCTCCCTCAAAAAACTTCAACTCTTCCATCCACAGTCTACCCCACTCAACCCCCTTTCACACGGCCACCTGGTGTAGAAGAGAGAGATATGACAAGGATGGTGGGTATGGGGCACGGAGATCGCCCCTCCCCAAAAACAACCTTCACGCTTCAGCCATATTTGGAAAGAGATTTAGATCGCCTTCTTTACCATGTATCATGGAACGCTTGGCCAAGGAATGGAATTTCAACACTAACGTTTAGGTTTTTTCTATTTCTCATCCTCCAGTATAAGCTCTGGAATGTTTAACCCAGGGCAGTCTCGCTTCCAGCATTTGTTTTTCTATTTCTCACTCTCCAATGTAAGCTCTGGAACGTTTAACCCAGGGCCGTCTCGCTTCCAGCATTTGTTTTGCTATTTCTCACTCTCCAATGTAAGCTCTGGAACGCTTAACCCAGGGGAATCTCGCTTCCAGCGTTTTTCTCTCTCTATTTTTCATCCTGTAATGTAAGTTCTGGAACGTTTAAACAAGGGCAATCTCGCTTCCAGCGTTTTTTTTTCTCTATTTTCCATCCTGTAATGTAAGTTCTGGAACGTTTAACCAAGGGCAATCTCGCTTCCAGCGGTTTTTTTCTTCTGTTTTTCATCCTTTCCAGAATTTCATCCAATATTATCTCTGGAACGCCTCGCCAAGGAGTGAAATCTCGCTCTCATTATTTTTTATAATTCTCATTCTGTTTCAAGGATTTCTAAAGTGAAAATTCTGGAATGATAACCTAATGGCAATATCGCTTCTAACGTTTTTGTTTTTCTTTTTATTCTATTTTTCATCCTGTTCCAGAGTTTCATCCAATGCAAGCTCTGGAACGCTTAGCTAAGGGGAATCTTACCTGTAGCGTATTGGTATTTTTTCTACTTATTCTAGAGAATATCTTCCCTATCTATTTCTATAGAAGAACTATTCTAGAGCCTGCTTCCAGTACCAAGGAACAATTTAGAGAAATCTTCCATATCTAGTCCTAGAACGAGACACATCTAGAACCTCCTACCAAAGCAAATTGTATTTATACATACTATAGAGAAATCTCCCCCGTCTGTCTACTTCTAGATAGCAAGCCTTTTAGAGAAACTGTCCCTTTATTCTGGTTCTAGAAGGAGTAATAGAACCCCCTAACTCAAAACACTTCAGATCTAAATCTTCCCTTCTAGACCGCCTAGAGGATTTCTAGAACGGCCTTCTAGGAAATTGGTCCATATTTCTAGTTTTAAAACTAGTACTAGAACCTTGGCAGTATGTATATGACCGTAACTAGCAGTAATTTTCTCTCTCTCTCTCTCTCTCTCTCTCTCTCTCTCTCTCTCTCTCTCTCTCTCTCTCTCTCTCTCTCTCTCTCTCTCTCTCTCTCTCTCTCTCTCTCTCAGTCAGCATTGAGATGAAGAGATTAACAGATTGGGAAGTATGTTTTATAGGCAAATATATAAATCCTTAAAATAGATATGTAGACAGGTATATAGGTAAGTAGATGAGAAGGGTGGTAGATATGTATTACGATATACTTTGAAAGAAGGTAGGTATACATGCTGATATATATGTAAGAAAGTGGGTAGGTCTGTGCGTATATATATATATATATATATATATATATATATATATATATATATATATATATATATATATATATATATATATATATCAAATAAGCACATTACATATGTGAAAACATGAATCATTTTGTTTTTACCCCGACCGGGACTCGAACCTAGGACTTATGATTACTAAGTCAAGGCGCTACCTTCTGTGGTGTAGTGGTAGCGCCTTGACTTAGTAATCATAAGTCCTAGGTTCGAGTCCCGGTCGGGGTAAAAAAAAATGATTCATATATATATATATATATATATATATATATATATATATATATATATATATATATATATATATATACGGGGACATGTGCGCGCATGCACGCCCTTATTTACCTGAAAGGGTGCCATTACAGTCTCGCTCTTCAGAATTATAAATACAATAACAAGGCATTGATTAGGTAACTTTGGAATGAAAAATACCCAGATAAAACACAGTTATCATGCTACTAATATATGGTAACTTTTTTTTTAATGAAAATTCAAGACAATCGAAGAAAAATCACAAAATATTGTGATGTCAGTATGTTTACATTTTTAGTGTTGTATTTACACTTAATATAGGATAAAGATTGTCAGATCACAGAAATATTTGTAAAGATCTTAATTAGCACAGCTTAGGAGGTCTTGCCTGCTGGCTAGTACAGTGGTAATGCGCTGGTTTCGCATTCACGAGGTCGAAAGATCGGTTCCCGTCCAAGAACGAGAGTTTAAGCTGTTTCCTGGCAGGTACTGCTGTGGTTGGGCACCACAGTGGGGGGTTGGGGCTTGCCCCGGCTGACGAATACCCATTGTATAATGAAAATAAAGGTTTATTATTATTATTATTATTATTATTATTATTATTATTATTATTATTATTATTATTATTATTATTATTATTATTATTATTATTATTATTATTGTTGTAAATTAATACATTATGTGGAGTAGTGCGTTAAATACATGAATGAATTACTCTCTTCTCGGCCACATTAATCAGATTTGGAGTATTCTGGGTGCATTGTTTATCTTTGTTACATAGCCGAGTCGCATGTGTGTCGCCAGTCTAGCACAAAAACCCTTTAGCATTTTTCCTCTTTCACTCCTGTATTACAATGCAATTTTTTTTTCATTCATAATGTTAGATCGAACAATTGTTGAAACTTGATGAGTTTAATAACGATTCCAGTTGTTCTTACACCTCATGTTTAATTATTGTTTTCAATTATTATTCACATTTTTAATTACTGTGTTTTTATGGGTGTAACGTCGGGATGGGTAAAAAAAAAAAATGCCCTCATCAATAAAGGCCAGGGCACGAGAAAACATTAAGAAGAAGGAAAAGATAAAGGTTATGGACACGGCAGAGATGAGGTAATGATACAAAAAGGAAAAGGACAGACTGAAAGAATAGTCAAAGTACTGAGGACCTAGAGATATAGAAGATTAGGCCTTGATGTGACGATAGATCCGCTTTATGAAGGAAGATAGGTTATAAGAAATTGGAAAGACAGAAGGAGGAAGAGAGTTCCAGAGTCTGGAGGTAGATGGGAAAAAGCAGTCGCTGCACCGACCAATACGTGAGCTATATATCGCCACACAGTACGCTTGGCGAGTGTTATGTGACCTCGGCAGTGGGGGTGGGAAGCAACTTGCCAACTCATCAGAGCAGCGATGGAAGTAGTAGCGATAGAAAAGAGAAAGGGTTGATACCTTACTGCGAAGAGAGAGAGAATCCAGACTTGAAGTAAGAGAAGGGTTATTAATGAGTCTGATTGCCTTAGATTCAACCCTATCAATGAGTTAAGTATAAAAAGAAGCACCCCAAATATGTGAGCAGTATTCTAAGCAGGGACAGATAAGACCTTTATAGATTTTAAGTAAAAAATGGGAACTTAACCTTAAAAAAAATAAGTTTGTACGTGGAATAACTCCTTCATGAATTGTAGTCATGAGGGATTTTTAAGCAGATTTTAAGGATCTTAGTGATTAAAGAGCACTTTTTGAGTCCCAAAATAAAAGTGCTTTTTTTTTTCCAGCACTGATGACATCCGCGATGACAAGCATGATTCCAAAAGTTCACGTCCATTGACTGATGTCAATTGACTGATGTCCATTTGGGTAAACTCAATATTTGATCATATTTTCCCTTACTTTGGGGCATTAAGAACCACCGCGTTAGCCGAATGGTTAAAATACTCGACTCAGGAGTTGCCAGGCCTGCAATCGAGTCCACCGTGGGGTGACAGGAAGGACATCCAGCCTCAATTCCCCAGCTTAAATTTGCCTTTGTCCACCCCTTTTTGGGGGGACTAATAGTTACATATATTAAAAAAAAAACTCATGCTATAATATGAGATTAATATGAGATCCATCTGAATATAGAGAATTTCATTCATATATATACTATTGCCCGATTTCTTAAACAGTGTAAACCTAGGATACCATATTGTTAGTTAGCTAGACACACACAAATAGATTTCATAAACGCATCTGACGCGGTTCTGTGTATGGCTAGGATCCCTTGCGGGATCCTAGCCATACACAGAACAGCGTCAGATGCGTTTATGAAACCCATTTGTGTGTGTCTAGCTAACTAACAATATGGTATCCTAGGTTTACACTTTTTTTTTTATGATTGTGACACCAGGACGGGCCAAAAAAAAAAAAAAAAAAAAAAAAAAAAAAAAAAAAACCAGCCCTCATCGGGCCTGGGCACGAAGAATACATAAAGATAAACAGATGGAGAGTGTAATGACTTGTCAGATGTGAAGGGATAAAGATGTGTGATGAATATCTAAGAATATTCAGTGTAGCTGTAGGCATAGAAAAAGAACCGTAACTGAAGGAAGACTTAACATCGAACTGTCCTGGATAGACCTATTTAAGTCCAAAAAAACTTCAGCTGTAGTATCGCAACGGGCGGCTGGTGCCATGAGCCAACCTACTACATGAAATTAAGAAATTAGGCCAATAATTAAGGAAAGAATTTATTAATACTTCCATAAATATAGGAAAATAAATTGATGCATTTGATAATACCATTTTTTTCTGTTATATGTCAAAATTTAATCTCCATTCGCATGGAGGTGGATACGGACAGATCGGAGCTGGGGAGTTAAGATTTGATGCCTTTCCTAACGCGTCATGGTGGGGTTGTACACGAGACTGTAACATCCCTATTCGAGTGTTCAAGCCACTGAGCCATAGCGAAAATGCAATCGTTGGCAGATTGAATAATGTAACTTGGTGTTTTTACCCGTAGAGTTTTTCGAGTCTTCCAGGTATTTCAATGTAATATTTTTCTCTGTAAGGTATATCTAGGGTATTTTTTTTTTTACGAGTCTTTTCCTATATTCCACAAGGTATTTGTAGGATCATTCATGAGTTTCACTGGGAATTTTAAGGTTATTTTTCATCATTGATATATTTTTAACAAGGTATATTTAGTTTTTTCTTTTTTTTGCCTGTCTTCAAAAAATAAATTTGTTTTTAAAAGATATATTTTGAGGTTATGTAATTGTAGAAGGTATTTTGTCATTAATAATTATTTTTAATAGTAATAAATATATTACAAAGTTCTTTTATTGATAATTTATATTGACAATGTGTTTTGTCATGATGAAATAAAAAAAAAATTCATTTGTAACTTATTTTACAAGCTGTTTTTCATGAATCATTTATTTACCAAGGTATTTTTCATGAGTCATATATTTACCAAGGTGTTTTTTATGAGTCATTTATTTATTAAGGTACTTTTCATAAGTCATTTATTTACCAAGGTGTTTTTCATGAGTCATTTATTTACCAAGGTGTTTTTCATGAGTCATCTACTTACCAAGGTGTTTTTCATGAGTCATTTATTTACCAAGGTGTTTTTCATGAGTCATTTATTTACCAAGGTGTTTTTCATGAATCATATATTTACCAAGGTGTTTTTCATGAGTCATTTATTTACCAAGGTGTTTTTCATGAGTCATTTATTTACCAAGGTGTTTTTCATGAGTCATTTATTTACCAAGGTGTTTTTCTCGGGCAATTTTATTTTGGCAAGTTTTTTCTATTTTGTAGTTGGGTATTCCTGTTACTTTTTACAAGGTATTTTTAAGTTTGCTATATCTTTACAAAGGTATTTTGTTGGTTTTTAATAATTTTCCCTTCAGCAATTGATATACTGTATATCTGTTAGGGCAAACTTACATATACTGTATATATATATATATATATATATATATATATATATATATATATATATATATATATATATATATATATAGTATATATATATATATATATATATATATATATATATATATATATATATATATATATATATATATATATATATATATATATATATATATCGTACTTCATATATCTACCTTCCTTCTCATCTACTTACCTGTATACCTGTCTACTTATATATTTTAAGGGTCTATATATTTGCGTATAAAATATAATTCCCAAGCTATTTATCTCTATATCTCAAATGCTTACGGAATGAGAGAGAGAGAGAGAGAGAGAGAGAGAGAGAGAGAGAGAGAGAGAGAGAGAAGAGAGAGAGAGAGAGAGAGAGAGAGAGAGAGAGAGAGAGAGAGAGAGAGAGAGAGAGAGAGAGAGAGAGAGAGAGAGAGAGAATTATTTTTCTAGGAGTGAGAAAATTTAACAAAATTAATTAAGTCTTTTAATTAACAACACAAAAGTTAACCTGGGTATGTAAATCTCGAAAGAAAAATGTAAAATATATGCTTATTTACCCTCTCTTTCTCTCTTTTGTAAACAAAACCTCCACATTGTTTACCGGGAGCGTTCACTACAACAATTTTAACTTCGTGGGAGTCGAAAAGCGTATAAATAATAATAAAATATAATGGTATTTATAACGAACGTATCCTTTGCCAAGAATTGCACACACACACAAGAAAGAAAGTAAAAAACGAGAACAATGGTAGAGAACTTCAGGAGGATCTAAATAATCTGCATGAGTGGTCAGAAAAGTGGCTAATGAAATTCAATACTTCAAAATGTAAGGTAATGAGAATGGGTACAAGTGAAAGAAGGCCCAAGCTTGACTACTCGGTGGCTGGAGTACAACTTCAAGAGACAGAAAATGAGAGAGATCTAGGAGTAAACATACTGGCAGATTTGTCTCCAGAAATACATATAAATGGCATAGTAAGGGCAGCATATGCATTCTTATCAAATGTAAGGGTAGCCTTCAGGCACATGGACAAGGAAATGTTCAGAAATATTTATGTAACCTATGTGAGGCCAAAACTGGAATATGCAGCCCCCTTTTGGAATCCGCACTTGAAAAAGCACATAGCTAAGCTTGAAAAAGTTCAAAGACATGCCACGAAACTGGTGCCAGAAATACGCAATCTCAGTTATGATGAGAGGCTGAGGGAATTAGACTTACCATCACTCGAAGCTAGAAGATTGAGGGGGGATATGGTGACAGTCTTTAAATTCTTTCATGGTTATGATAGAGTGGATAGGGATCGATATTTTGATATGGCTGGCTCTAGAACTAGAGGTCATAGTTTGAAGCTTCGTAAGAAAACTTCTTCGCAGGATGTAAGGAAATACTTTTCAGTGTAAGAGTAGTTGATAATTGGAATTGGCTAAGCGAGGAGGTAGTTAATGCTATCTCAATCCATAGTTTTAAGGACAGGTATGATAAGTATCACTAAGTATAAAATGGAACCGATGAGGAGACGGGAAGATACGAGCTTTGGGCTCTTTCCCGTAAACACAATTAGGTAATCACACACACACACACACACACACACACACACACACACACACACACACACACACACACACACACATACACACACACACACACACACACATATATATATATATATATATATATATATATATATATATATATATATATATATATATATATATATATATATATATATATATATATATATATATATATATATAATGAGGAGCTCATGAACAATTTGGACTGAAAACGTTTATAGGTCCTAATTCTTCAGTTGGGGTAAAGTTGAGGTCCTTATTCTTCGGTTGATCACTGTTTTCTTCATATATATTTAATTTGATAAAAAAAAAGTATATCCAAGGATAAGTAACTGTTTAAACTCAGATAAACGTTATTTTAATCGAGGTTCATAATCTTCAGTTGATCGCTCTTGATTAAGATTAGGTAATTTTTTTTTAATTAAATTATGTATGTAAATGAATATATTGTGTGTACAAAGCCCTTATGTAGTTTATATTTCACATGATGACTGAATATGCACTTGTAAAAAAAGAGGTCTGTATTCTCCAGTTGAGATAAAGTTGAGGTTCTTAATCTGCAGATGGTCGTTGTTGATGGAAGTTAGGTCCCATTACTCCAAGAAGTCCCATAATGATACTAAAATTATTATATGCTACATAGTCACATTATTATTATTATTATTATTATTATTATTATTATTATTATTATTATTATTATTATTATTATTATTATTATTATTATTTTGATGATGATGATTGCCTGGTTCAGGGAAAACAATAACTCTTTGGGTGCGAAAATGACTAAGAGAGTGGATTCTGAGCCCTCTTGGTCCACCCCATATAGACGACATTTACGACATGCAGGGGAACACGGAGTAGGTATTACTTCATCTCCATCCCATACTAATAAGGAATAAACTGGAGAGAGAGAGAGAGAGAGAGAGAGAGAGAGAGAGAGAGAGAGAGAGAGAGAGAGAGAGAGAGAGAGATTAGTTCCCTCATTCCACCCCATAAAGTTGTCTTTTACTATGCGCAGGGAAACACGGAGGCGGTATTCTTGTACCCCTCATCCCAGGATTAAAAAGAAGAAAATCCAGAGTAAAGGAGATTGAACTACGAGATGCAGAGGATTCTCTCTTCATTTAGACAGTGTTTGTATTAAGGGGGGTTTACACGGTCAAACGATTCGTCGAACGCGGTTCGACAGACAAGTGTTTGAAGTGATGTTCGAACGTGTGAACGGGGTATTTGGTTTTCGAACATGTTTCAACGTGTTCGACAACCAAATACCCCGTTCACACGTTCGAACATCACTTCAAACACTTGTCTGTCGAACCGCGTTCGACGAACC
>JAXCGZ010007005.1:10000-12500 GCA_037179515.1 Halocaridina rubra | reverse complement strand
GAATGCTAGTTCGCCCCATCTCAAGTCTGTAGGTAGACACGTACTGCTTGGGTTATCCATAGTGTAACTGCCCAAAGATCTTCTCCCTTGGAGCAAAGCACGAACTCATTCACCAGAATGCTAGTTCATATCATCCCAAGTATTTAGGTAGACACATACTGCTTGGGTCATCCATAGTGTAATTGACCAAAGGTCTTCTCCCTTGGAGCAAAGCACGAACTCATTCACCAGAATACTAGTTCACCCCATCTCAAGTCTTTAGGTAGACACATACTGCTTGGGTTATCCATAGTGTATTTGGCCAAAGATCTTCTCCCTTGGAGCATAACACGAACTCATTCATCAGAATGCTAGTTCACCTCATCTCAAGTCTTTAGGTAGACACATACTGCTTGGGTCATCCATAGTGTAATTGACCAAAGATCTTCTTCCTTGGAGCAAAGCACGAACCCATTCACCAGTATGCTAGTTCACCTCATCTCAAGTCTTTAGGTAGACACATACTGCTTGGGTTATCCATAGTGTGATTGGCTAAAGATCTTCTCCCTCGGAGCAAAGCACGAACCCATTCACCAGAATGCTAGTTCATCCCATCTCAAGTATTTATGTAGACACATACTGCTTGGGTCATCCATAGTGTAATTGGCCAAAGATCTTCTCCGTTGGTGCAAAGCACGAACCCATTCACCAGAATGCTAGTTCACCCTATCTCAAGTATTTAGGAAGACACTCCCAGAACCGTATCAGAACTCATAGGAAAGACTGAGATTTCCAGACCAGTTCTTGGAAGGAAACAGAAATTTGTATTACTCCGTCAGAACCCTCTCCAATACCTGAGACTCCTCAGGATAATTCTGGAACCAAATGAAGCACCCCTCAAGAACTGTCTACAATAACATAATGATCTAACAAGATCCGTAATGAAAAAGTTTTCTAGAACAGTTCTTGAGAGGATACAAAATATCTACCGTCCTAGAACGCTCTATGATACTATAATGCATACACAAGTCTCGAGGAAAAAACTGTGGTTTCCAGAACAGTTCTAGAATAAGACTAGCCCAATAATACCCTCTGCAGAACCTGAGACTCTCCAGAACAGATTTAAGAAGGGAAGAAAAGACTCAGCTAGAACCCTTTCCAATAGCATGATCTGAAAACAAGACTCGAGGAAAAACTGTAGTCTCCTGAACAGTTCTTGAATGAAAATACCTCAAAAATACTCTCTCCAGAACCTGAGACTCTCCCAGAACTAACTCCGATAGCATAATCTGAGCCTCCTGGCTAGTACAGTGGTAACGCGCTGGCCTCGCATTCGCGAGGTCGACGGATCGCGCCCCGTCCAGGCAAGAGAGTTTAAGCTGTTTACTGGGGAGGTTACTGCTGTGGCTGGTCAACACAGTGGGGGGTTGGGGCCTGTACCGTTTGCCGACCACCCTACGGGTCCTCCATGACCTGTTCAACCCATCCGTGGGTGGAGAATTTATTAAAAAAAAAAACATAATCTTAATACAAGACTTGAGGAAAAATTTAATCTTCAGAACAGTTCTTGAATAAAAATACCCCCAAAACACCCTCTCTAAAACCCGAGACTCACGAGAACTTATTTAAAAATTTAACACAATTCTTACCATGCCAGAACTTTCTCCGATAGGCTAATGTGTTGACAAGAACCACTGGTTAGGTTTTATCTACTAACACGAGCAGGGGTCCTGTCTGTTTATCTTAATTGTTTTAATAAATAGGAGTGTATATCTTGGTAATGAGAAGGTTTTTAAGGTCGCGATAAGGAGGCGGGTTTGGGGCGTTTCAATGCTTGTGAAAGACAATCGGAAAAACTTGTTGAATTTGAAAACAAAAACTCATAATTTTTTCTTCTTTGTTTCTTCTTCTTCTTATTATTTTTTTTCATGATTATGGATTCGGTATTACGTCACGAACTCCCTTTTCTACTAAGGGCTAGGACGGTTGCCTTCTTACGAAGGACTTGTTTTGGCATATGTAATCGTTACCCTGCGTGTATGCCCTTACTAACCTCAGTCCGTGACGGGGCGCGAACCCTCGACCTGCCGCCTCAGAGTCGCGGACGCTACCGACTGAGCCACGGCGACTACCTAATGGATTCGGGATTACGTCACGAACTCCCTTTTCTACTAAGGGCTAGGACGGTTGCCTTCTTACGAAGGACTTGTTTTGGCATATGTTATTGTTACCCTGAGTGTATGCCCTTACTAACCTCAGTCCGTGACGAGGCACGAACCCTCGACCTGCCGCCTCAGAGTCGCAGACGCTACCATGTCGCCACGGAGACTACTATATTTTTTTCATGATTATGATCTTATTAATTGAATTTTATATTTATTATTGATATTAGTTGTTATAGGAATTTATTTAGCGTAAATTCAGATTTTATCAGACTGAAATTCAGACATGTATTAAGTATATGAAAACAACTTCAGCTAAGCTGTACTCTTTTGATATTCTTATATTATATTAATCTATG
>JAXCGZ010007005.1:0-7500 GCA_037179515.1 Halocaridina rubra | reverse complement strand
TGTTCTAGAAATATTCTAATCGCTGGGATACTATCCAGCTCAGTTGGTTACTGGTCCCAAGCCCTGTACTGTTCGTGTTGATGACTTAGCTGTAGATATAATTCTATAAACATAATCTAGCCACTGGTGGAGCTATCCAAGCCCAACTCAGTGCCGGCCTCAAGCCCTGGTATCAAAGTGTATTCGGCTATTTGTAACCAAACCAGTCTCTGATCTCCAGTGGGGTTAGTGAGAACAGCGACTCCTTAGGAATATGTGAAAGCTGCTGAAAGTAAGAAGGATCATTACAAACACTTTACCTCCCAGTATCGGGATTCGAACTTGGGACTAATAGAACAAATGTTCGCAGCTTTTTATTATTATTATTATTATTATTATTATTATTATTATTATTATTATTATTATTATTCAAAAATACTCTACTTACTACTGTCGGGATTCAAACCTGGGACCTGTAGAACAGGAATCCGCAACTCATTATCATTATTATTATTATTATTATTATTATTATTACTATTATTATTATTATTATTATTATTATTATTATTATTATTATTATTATTATTATTATTGTAGTCACCGTGGCTCAAGCGGTAGCGTCCGCAACTCTGAGGCGTCAGGGCGTGGATTCGCGCCCCGTCACGGTCTGAGGTTAGCAAGGGCATGCACTCAGGGTAAGGATTACATCTGCCAAAACAAGTCCTTCCCAAGAAGGCAACCGTCCTAGCCCTTGGCAGAAAAGGGAGTCCGTGACGTAATACCGGAACAAATAAACAAACATTATTATTATTATTATTATTATTATTATTATTATTATTATTATTATTATTATTTTATTATTATTATTTATATTCTTATTATTATTATTATTATTATTATTATTATTATTATTATTATTATTATTATTATTATTTTTATTATTCTTATTACTTTGCCGTGGTAATGTCTAATCCAATTTACGACTTTGACTCCACCTTATTTTGATAAATTTCAGGTAAATTCGTTCGGTGGAAGAATTATTACTTGTTTAATGGGAGGAGTTTTTTTTTATTTAATTTATATATTACTGGTATGAGTCACCAGTAGTCACCGTGGCTCAAGCGGTAGCGTCCGCGACTCTGAGGCGTCAGGTCGAGGGTTCGCGTCCCGTCACGGTCTGAGGTTAGCAAGAAAGTGCACTCAGGGTAACGATTACATCTGCCAAAACAAGTCCTTTGCAAGAAGGCAACCGTTCCTAGCCCTTGGTAGAAAAGGGAGTCTGTGACGTAAAACCGGAACAACAACAACAACAACAACAACTGGTATGAGTCACCACCAAAATTTAGCTACTGGGGGAACCAACCAGTTCAACTCGGTACCGGTCTCAAGTTCAGACCATTAGAGATGAAAGTACAGACACTGGGGTAGAAGGCCGGTTTATCAAGGTGCCGGTCTCAAGCCCAGACCATTTGAGATGAAACTACAGACACTGAGGTAGAGGGCCGGTTTATCAAGGTGCCGGTCCCAAGCCCGGATTAGAGTGAGAAATGTATTTTAGCTCTAGTAAAAGTCACAATCGAAATGAGGGCGGAGCGAGGAGACTGAGAATTCCCTCCTTTGTATTTTTCTTATCCAAAGAGTCAAGGTTTTGCTTTGACTTAGCCGTCCTTTGTAATATAAGGGAGATTGTTGTTCATTTATTTTCATATAAATAGATTATTATTATTATTATTATTATTATTATTATTATTATTATTATTATTAATTATTATTATTATTGTTATTATCAATTATTATTATTATTATTATTGTTATTATTGTTGTTCTTTTTATTATTATTATTATTATTATTATTATTATTATTATTATTATTATTATTATTATTATTATTATTATTATTATTATTTCCTAATATCTTTATTTTTAAGTTCACTAATTGATTCGGTGTTAATTACTTATGCAATAGTTAATGAGTGAGACTAAATTAATTGCTCATTTTTGCAACTAAAGGAGTGTCTGACCACAGACGTCCCTAGCCTGCTGGCTAGGTAACGCGCTGGCTTCGCATTCACGAGGTCGAAAGATCGGTTCCCGTCCAAGACCGAGAGTTTAAGCTGTTTCCTGGTAGGTACTGCTGTGGTTGGGCACCACAGTGGGGGGTTGGGGCTTGCCCCGGCTGACGAATACCCATTGTATTGTAATGGAAATAAAGGTTTATTATTATTATTAATGTTATTATAATTATTATTATTATTATTATTATTATTATTATTATTTATTATTATTATTATTATTATTATTATTATTTATTATGATGCTTGGTGCCACTTTGGCATGTTATCTATAGAGAAAAAATATCCACACCGTAGATATTTTAGCGATAAACAGCACGTACATTGGCTGAAAATGCTATATAGAGGTTAGGTTTGGTTAGGTTAGGTTAGGTTATAGATCACAATATAAAGAGTAGATCGCAAACCAAAGTAGATTCATGGCACTAAAGGGTAGTTGTATTTGGTTGTCGAACACGTTCCGTGTTCGACAACCAAATACCCCGTTCACACGTTCGAACATCACTTCAAACACTTGTCTGTCGAACAGCGTTCGACGAACCGTTTGACCGTGTAACCCCCCTTTATATAACAAGCCAAAGTGGCACCGAGTGCATTTAGAACCAAATAAATAAAATATTTAATATAAAATCTTATTTAATTATATAAGAAGAACTCCATAAAAGATCTATTTTAAGGTGAGCGAGATTGAAGCCTCTTGTCTGTGTTTAAACAAACCATCAGTGTTGCATAAACAATTCATAGTGTTTTGTTTACGTCTACTGAGGGATGATGTCAGAGTTTATTTAAACACGACCCCTCTCCCTCATATGTCTGCAATGTTTATAATAGTTGAATCAGTGTGAAAAAATATGTTTTTACGGTATGTAGAAATGCATTTTGTATAATGAATGGATGGATTCGGTTTTACGTCACGAACTCCCTTTTCTACTAAGGGCTAGGACGGTTGCCTACTTACTAAGGACTTGTTTAGGCAGATGTAATCGTTACCCTGAGTGTATGCCCTTACTAACCTCAGTCCATGACGGGGCGCGAACTTTTGTATAATGAATGAAATACTGAAATAAAGAAAAAGTACTTCCTGTGTGTGTGCGTGTGTATGTGTGTGTGTGTGTGTGTGTGTGTGTATAGCATCCAGAGGACCATATAATGTACACAATTCTTTAGACACTATGCCTCAAATATCTAGTTTGACTAGAGTGTATATGTTCCGGTTTTACGTCACGGACCCCCTTTTCTACCAAGGACTAGGACGGTTGCCTTCTCGCGAAGGACTTGTTTTGGCAGAAGTAATCGTTACCCCGAGTTCATGCCCTTGCTAACCTCAGACCGTGACGGGGCGCGAACCCTCGACCTGACGCCTCCAAGTCGCGGACGCTACCGCTTGAGCCACGGTGACTACGTGTGACAAGAGTGTATAGAGAGCTCTCTCTCTCTCTCTCTCTCTCTCTCTATCTCTCTCTCTCTCTCTCTCTCTCTCTCTCTCTCTCTCTCTCTCTCTCTCAGATGGAGCGTACATTATGCATGATGATGTACGATATTTTGTTTGGCGAAGTTAACCACATTGTTTACATTACTCTTGAAACGTTCTTGATGATGATGGAAACGTTTCTTTGGCGTTATTTTAAACATTTACTGCATTTTTCAATCTTGGGACCGCGCTAACTCAGTGGTGGAGTGCTGTAGTTGGAAAATGACATACTTAACATTCTTGGGTTCGATCCTTGCGCTGGGCGTTGGGAAAGGTATCCAGCCTGAATCTTTCAGCTCCATGCTGTGTCCACCTCCATTCGAACTGGGACTAAATATAGATACATGTCTGAGGTTAGCAAGGGCATGCACTCAGGGTAACGATTACATCTGCCAAAACAAGTCCTTCGCAAGAAGGCAACCGTCCTAGCCTTTGGTAGAAAAGGGAATCCGTGACGTAAAACCGGAGCATAGATACATGAAGAGGCCAAAACGAAGTATGTTTTAAATCCGGTTTTAATATATTTTATGTTGTTAGAAATTCCTCTTAACTTATTTTCTATTAAAACATTTCTGTATTTTAAATCTTATATGCAAAAATATGTTTTGTTATATTTAAGACTTGTAGCATAACTTCCCCAGCTCCAACCTATCTGTGTCCACCCCTATAATGGGGTTTAATAGAGACTCAAAGCGGTAAGCAAAGACATTAATTGTACAAGGACTTGAGATCTCTGAAAAGACGTTTTTAAATTTTAAGCATTTCTCAAAAATGCAGAAAACAGATTTTATTGCATATAAGATTTTAACCACAAAATAATAAAAAATCAGTGTCTCATTTAATAAATTTTAAGCTAAGTACCTTTAAATTATACAGTATTCAACTCTCAGATATTTATAGTTTATTGAAACATTTGTCTAAATTAGATCTTGGCAAAAAAAAAAAAAATAAATAAATAAATAAAATAAAATATATATATATATATATATATATATATATATATATATATATATATATATATATATATATATATATATATATATTATTGCCCATAGCACTTCTATCTATGAAACAGTACCTCATTTCACAAATTCTTAAACAAATGCATGAAATTTAAAAGGACTGTAAAAGAATGTAGCTCTCTGAAAAACTATTTTCTCTCTAAACAAAAGATATACACGTGTCATGTTAAAATATTTAAATTGCCTCGTCTCACAATACTAAAATATGTTAATGTGTTTTGACTGATGTATGAGAGGGTTGAGAGGCCACGTGTCTTGTTTGCCGTTTTGTGGACACAGACATGTTTGAGCTGGGGAATTTAGGCTGGATAATGTGTTTAATTTGAGTTGTTAAACTGAACTGTGTATTCAGATTGCCTTGTCTCACAGTGCTAAGATTATTTTTATGTGTTTTGACTGATCTCTGCATGGCTGAGTTGCCACATGTCTCCAGTGTGAGTGTGCAGATTGTTTGCCGTTTTGTGGACACAGACATGTTTGAACTGGGGAATTCAGGGTGGATAATGTGTTTAATTTGAGTTGTTAATCTGAACTTGTATATTCACATTGCCTCGTCAGATAATGCTGAAATATGTTAATGTGTTTTGACTAATCTCTGAATGGCTGAGTTGCCACTTATCTTCAGTGTGAGTCTGCAGATTGTTTGCCGTTTTGTGGACACAGACATGTTTGAGCTGGGGAATTTAGGTTGGATAATGTGTTTAATTTGAGTTGTTAATCTAAACTTGTGTATTCACATTGCCCCGTCAGATAATGCTAAAATATGTTAATGTGTTTTGACTAATCTCTGAATGGCTGAGTTGCCACGTATCTCCAGTTAAAGTCTTCATATTGTATAACTTTTGTGGACACAGACATGTTTGAGCTGGGGAATTTAGGGTGGATAATGTGTTTAATTTGAGTTGTTAATCTGAACTTGTATATTCACATTGCCCCGTCAGATAATGCTAAAATATATTAACGTGTTTTGACTAATCTCTGAATGGCTGAGTTGCCACGTATCTCCAGTGTGAGTCTGCAGATTGTTTGCCGTTTTGTTAACACAGACATGGTTGAACTGGGGAATTTTGGCTGAATAATGTGTTTAATTTGAGTAGTTAAACTGGGCTTGTGTATTCAGATTGCCTTGTCTCACAATGCTAAGATTATATTTATGTGTTTTAACTAATACCTGAAGTGGTTGAGTTGCCAAGTATCTCCAGAGCGAAAGTCTTTAGAATTTTGTTGTTTTATGTGTCCCTATTATTTCCCCTTTGAGTGGGGATGGACACAGACAAGTTAGAGCTGGGGAATCATGGATGAATAATGTGTTGGTGTGAGTTGTTTAACTGTATTGTATACTCAAGTTGTCCCATCATCGCAGCCTCCTGGCTAGAACTGTGGTAACGCGCTGGCCTCGCATTCGTGAAATCGACGGATCGTGCCCCGTCCAGGCAAGAGAGTTTAAGCTGTTTACTTGGGAGGTTACTGCTGTGGCTGGGCACCACAGTGAGGGGTTGGGGCGTGTGCCGGCTGGCGACCGCCCTATGGGTCCTCCATGACCCGTTCCACCCATCCGTGGGTGGAGAATCTAAAACCCCATCATTTATTCATTTTTTAGGGTTTTATTTTTTATTTATTTATTTTTTATTCATCTTTTCCTTCTTGATGATCATTTTTTTCTCATTTTTCTTTGTATTATTTAACAATGAACGATATTTTATTTCATTAATGACGGTTTCATTCGCCGTAGCGTGACCTTTAGAGAGCTCGACTCGGGAGAGCTTCAATCTATCTGCGTCCACCCCCAAAGTACGACTAATGTAATAGTTTTTACGTCAAGGACTTCCTTTTCTTCTCGCTAAGAACTTTGGTTTGGCAGGTGTGATCGCTACCCTGAGTGCATGCCCTTGCTAACCACTAAGTCGTGTACGCTACCACTTTGCCACGACGACCACCCTCAAATTGGGATTAAAAATGACATAAAGCGGAAAAAAAAATAGTGATGATTTCAATACGTCTCATTATCGCAAATCTATTTTACTCATTTTTTTTATTCATCTTTTTACTCATCTTTTATCCTTTTATTGACCATTTTTCTCCAATTTTCCTTCAATTCCCTTAATTATTTTTCCATTTTATTTAATGGTTTACAAGCGTCAGGTCGAGGGTTCGCGCCCCGTCACGGTGTCGTATGACTTCCGTCATGCTGAAGCCAGTCCGCCATGCTGAAGCCAGAATCTGAAACTTGTAACAGATCTTGAGCGGAAACGGTTGGTCGAGGGCACGGATATTTTATTACCATGTTTGTAGAAAGTGCCAAGGAAATATATGACCGGAACCGTGAGACTTAGGACCTGGCATCGAGAAGGGCAAGAAAGGCCAGGAAGTTAGCCATTTCCTAAACCGCAAGAAATATAAGCAAGTGTTTCGTACGCAGGTACATACCCTGCAGAGATGCCCAATAACTCCTCCCCGGAAGTAGGAGGGATTCCACTTTGAACCTGGCGCTGATTAGCTGGGACTAGATCTGACTGATTTCATTGGAGAATTGGATGTTAAGCCACGCCCTGCCCCTGGGGGTATTTAAAGAGCCACCCAGGGCAGAGACAGTTAGTTAGAACTTTGCCAGGGGCACGAATAGATCATAGATTGTGATAGTCATAGGGTGGGGGCATTGGGGCATTGAGGCGTCGGTTGTGTTGTACTCTAGAATAAATATAAGTAAAGGATTCACTGCGTGTCCATTCTTACCTTGTAACCACGCTACCTTGTACCCGTCAGGTACTAATAATTATAAGTAAATGTACGTAGGAGGAAAAGCACTACGACAGTGGTGGCAGTGCGGTACGGATCTTCACGAGAGAAAAAAAAAAAAAAAAAAAACATACGAAGAGACAGGTGAATGCTAGTGCAGACCCGTGCAGAGAAAATAAGAATGGCAAAAGCAGAAATCCAACATCTCCCAATTCAAGAA
>JAXCGZ010007004.1:0-19273 GCA_037179515.1 Halocaridina rubra | reverse complement strand
TATGAGTGCACTGTTTTATGTGTCACATTTAAATCCCCATTTGAATGGGAGTAGACAGATTTGTTGGAGTAGGGGGTTTAAGGCTGGATGCCCTCTCTAACACCTCAAAGTGGTCTGAAATCCGCATCAGTCGCTTCACTCGCGCACTCTACCACTGAGGTGTCATTATGATCGAGTAATATTGGGGGGTGGTCGTTACCCATGCGTAATTGGGGGCTTAGGCTTTTACCTTGACCAAGTACCCACCCATGCAAAGGTTGTTGCTTATTCATGCTGGTTTAGGTAAGGTAAATACACCCTCAGGGATAGGTGTGACCTCATCAGGGTCAGGCCAGGACTCTCTTGCCAAAGGACCTAAGCTTCAACTTGCTATTATCCAAGATGAGATATGGATTTTTTTTTTGTGTGTGACCCCGGGACAAGCAAAAACTACTCTCATCAATAAAGGCCAGGGCAGGAGAAAACACCGAGACGGAGGAAAAGAAAGAGGTTGAAGACAAGACACAGATGAGGTAATGTTACACAAAGGAAAGCAACAGACAGAAAAAACAGTAAAAGTACAGAGGACCTAGAGATATGGAGGTTTAGATCCTGAGATGATGATAGTTCATAATAATTAGGAAATACAGAAGGAGGAAGAGAGTTCCAGAGTCTGGAGGTAGATGGGAGGAAGCAGTTGCTGCACGGACCAATCCACAAGCTACAAATCTCCACTCAGTACCTGTGAGATGAAGCCGCTTGACGAGTGTTATGCAGCCTCAGCAGTGGGGGAGGGATGCAACTCGCCAACTCATCAGAGCAGCGATGGAAGTAGTAGTGTTAGAAAAGAGAAAGGGACAATATCTAATGGCGAAGAGAGAGAGAATCCAGATTGGAAGTAAGAGAAGGATCATTAATGAGTCTGACTGCCCTATATTCAACCCTATCAAGGAGATAAGTATATGAAGAAGCACTCCAGATGTGTGAGGAGTATTCTAAGCAGGGGTGGATAAGACCTTTATAGATTTTAAGTAACTGTAAAAAGGAAGAGTAATGATGAAAACGAAACAGAACCCCCAATTTTTTGGATGAAGATTTAGAAATTTGATTTATGTGCTTAGTTATATTAAGGATGTGGAATATATTTTACTTCGTTTGGTAAACCCATGAAATACTGTACACTTAATTCTGCTCAGGCGCAATATTAATAATAATAATAATAATGATAATAATAAACCTTTATTTCCATTACAATACAATTTGTAGTCGTCAGCCAGGGCAAGCCCCAACCCCCCCACTGTGAACTGTAGAAGATAAGTGGAAGGGGCCGTGTCACCTCTTGAATTGAAGAAAAAGATAAGTGGAAAGGGCTATATCATCTCCTGAAATGCAAGAAAATATAAGTGGAAAGGGTTTATCATCTCCTGAAATGAAAGAAATGATAAGTGGAAAGGGATACATCATCTCCTGAACGAAAGGAAAGATAAATGGAAAGGGCCATATTATATTCTGAAAGGAAAGAAGAGCTAAGTGGAAATGGCCATATCACCTCCAGAATTGAAGGAAAGAAAAGTAGAAAGGGTCATATTATCTCTCCAAGCAAAAAGAGAGAAAACTAGAAAAGAGCATACTAAGGCAGTTACAAGAAATATGTAGATTTTGTGTAATTTCTTGGAAGCTTTTAAGAATTTCATTAATGATCTCTTTCAGTCCCCATCTTCCTCTCTTCTTCACGCCTTTGCTGATGATTCTATCCGTCATTTTTCCTCCTCCACTTCTTCACAACCTTCATCTGCTACTCGTTATCAGTCTCGTGTCACTCTTTTTTATACTCTCATTTCCGATTTGCGGAGGGTATCTGAGTGGAGAACCCAAAGTTTAGTTAAATATAATGCCTCCAAGACACAGCTTCTGGCTATCTCTTTATCTTCTCCTCCTGATAGCTCTTCAAAACTAACATAATTTACCCTCTTAATTCTTTTAACATATTAGGAACCCAGATAGCCTCTAACTTGTCTTGGATAATCCAAATTTCTAAATATGCATCCAAAATATTGGGGGTTCTGTTTCGTTTTTGTCATTACTTTAACTCTTTACAGTTACTTAAAATCTATAAAAGTCTAATCCGTCACAACTTAGAATACTGCTTGCACATTTGGGAGGCTTCTTCTTATACTTATCTACTTTATAGGGTTGAATCTAAGGCAGTCAGACTCATTATATAACCCCTCTCTTACTTGTAATTTGGATTCTCTTTCTCTTCAACGTAAAGTATCGTCCCTTCTCTTTTCTATCGCTATCGCTACTACTTCCATCGCTGCTCTGATGAGTTGGTGAGTTGCATCCCTCCCCCACTGCTGAGGCTGTATAACACTCGCCAAGTGGCCTTGTCTCGCAGGTGTGTGGAGATGAATTGGTCGGTGCAGCGACTGCTTCTTCCCATCTACCTCCAGACTCTGGAATCCTCTTTCTCCTTCTGTCTTTCTTTATTCTTATAACCTATCTTCCTTCAAAAAGCATATCTATCATCATCTCAAGGCCTAATCTAGCCATATCTCTAGGTCCTCAGTACTTTGACTATTCTTCCAGCCTGTCATTTTCCTTTGTGTATATCATTACCTTATCTCTGTGTTGTCCTTAACCTTTTTCTTTTCCTTTGTCTTAATGTTTCCTTCATGCCCAGGCCTTTATTGATGAGGGCAGTTTTCTTGCCTGTTTGGGTATCACACTCCTAACCACAAAAAAGTGAGCTAGTAGTTTTGAGGGAAAGTCTATCTTCATGCAAAGGTGTGTATTTAAATGGTTAAATGAAAGAAGTGTAGTATATGACATCTATAAGTGTTAGCAGTTGTTTACAACTTCTTCTATATGAGTTTTATTACTGCTGTATAAGTGAGTTTAATTTTTTCCTGCAGAATTTTCTTTTGGTTGTTGCTACCTTGATAAACCTGGTCATAAGAGGAAATATAGTATATAAGGAATAATATTATTTTTATTATTATTATTATTATTATTATTATTATTACTATTATTATTAGTATTATTATTATTATTACCATTATCATTGTTATTACAGGTAATGGGTGTACTGACTTCGTCAGACCTTCCAAACTTATCGAGTAAAACCACTTTACCTGAAGTAACGACTCAGTGGCGAGAAGGTTGGTGTACATGTTTATATCTTACATCTATGACATTAACTGACTATTTGTTGTTAGATCTTGGGATCTTTACACTTCTATCCATTATACCACATTTGAAATGTTATTAGTGTAGGCTTTCTCTCCTTGGGCAAAGCACAGTTACTGTTTTTTCTTGGTTATATATTTCCTGCCAATATTCCCTCGTATGCCTTGAATCTTAGCAGGAGGAAAATATGAAGGGATTGCTTCTCAGTGCTTTCATTCTGCCCCATTTAATCCAGAACAATTTTGAAAATTAAATTATAATTTTTTTTTTAGGTTTAACATATCCCATCACTTTGCCAAATGTACGTAACATCTATTTTTTAAAATTATGTGTTCTTCAGTGTAACTGATGTAATAGGATAGAAAGAAGTGGTTAGGTTGTCCAAAAATATTACTTAAAAATTTTCATATATTTTTAAACTGTGTTGGAATATTTATCTGTGTATTAGTTGATATGTCTGTATACGTCCATTGTATGTGTACTTGTATTTACCTCCTATATGTGTCACAAATAGTCCTCATAAATGGGGGGGAAAAAAGGAGGTTTGGAACTGGGATATTAATGCTGGATGCTTTTCCTTGCCTCCCAAGGTGGGCTCAAATGCACATTAATAATTCTTGACTCGTGCAGTCTACCTCTGAGCTCCTCAGCCCGTAGTGTAGCCAGTTATCTGTTAGATGATGATTAGATATCATAACATGTTGGTGATTATGTGGTCATTGAGAACAAGGAATATGAACTTGGAAGTAAGGAGGATATTTATTAGAAAAGTGTATAAACTAATTTTTTGCAGCAAGACTAAGATATGCATTATAGGTATGGAGGGCATGTTAGCCCTGGCCTTTCCTATGTCTCTTAGCTGACTCATAGATGCCCTTCCCAGTGCCCCATGGTGGGCTCGATCATGGGTATAGAGTATAAGAATTCTTTTCTTCTAACCTCAGGTGGTTATATTTTTCTGTAGAAAATGATTTATTTTGCATAGGCTAGCAGTGTGTTGTAAAAGTCGACTGAATAGGGCAGAGCAAATTTACTGGGAGTCCCCTCCTTTGTATTTTCCTCCCACAAGGAGTCGAATTTCTTTTTGCTGTGACTCAGCCTACTCCCTTATAAAGTTGATTATGGTGCTTGTACATAGACTGATAGACAGGGAAAATGTAATATATTTTTTCGGTAACAATATTTTTTTTATTTTTGTGCATTGCCTGAGTGTTATCTAGCTCGGTTTTATTTCAATGAAGAATTAGAATATATATACTTAAAAAGGATAATCTTGTTGTGTGTAGGGAATATGATTATCTTCCTCCCCACCTCTTAAGTATGTAATTACGTTTTGTGTCTATTAATCCCCATAATGTGGATGGACACAGAGAGATTGGTGTTAGGGAACCAAGGCTATATGCCCTTCAGTATGCCTTGCTGTGGGCTTGATCACTGGTTTGTCACCTCTTTAGTCAACTATTCTAATCACCAGAGTTTGGCAGTCCCCATATTCTTTGTGTTAAGTAGTAAAATTTAATTGGCATATAATAACCCTGAATATTTTGAAGTTGGGGTTTTATACTTTAGCATTCTACAAACTTCATTTCTTGTAACATGATAATTGAATGCTAATATCCATAGTATATTAATGTAGCAGGTTGGCCCATGGCACCAACTGCCCGTTGTGGTACTACAGCTGAAGGTCTTTTGGACTTAAATAGAACGGTCATGGACAGCTCAGTGTTAAGTCTTCCTACATCCACACCAACTATTGTTTCATATTCGTCACACATATTTTGTCGCTTCTCATCTGATGAGTCATAACACTCCCCATCACTGTTTCTCTTTGCTTCTTGCTATCTTCTTGTCCATGCCTAATGAGGGCAATATGCTCTACCCGGGTGTCACAGATGAAAAAAAAATGGAAAAAAAAAAAAATGAAAAATTTCAAAGTGCAGTGGAACATGGATGCAGCAGCCTTGATCTCCTTTTAGGAAGAATAGAGAAAATTTAAAGTTAGAGACAATGCACTATTGGAGGCAGAGGACACTATGCTCCTCACTTGGTTAGAACCTAACCATATCCTATTGGTGTAAAACATCAAGTACTGTACTTTCTTCTGTCACAGAACGTTACAATTAGATAAAGATAACACTGATTTCCTTCTCGTCCATTTATCTATAGCTATGATGTCTCTTTCGTAAAGAAAAATCCGAACCTAAGTTTTTATTACCACAAAACATTTCCCAATTATTATTAACTGTTAAAGGTGAGGGATGTAATTCTGATTGCTGCTTCCCTCTTCTCATCCTGAGGGAAGGCTGGTTGATGTAATGAGAAACCTGCAATTCAGCAGAAATATTTTACTTGTTATAAAGTTGAAATTTTTGTATGAAAGAAGGTACCAAAACTTAATTGTCTGAGCAATATTATTTATTATTTTCTGTCTTAATTTATTATGTATTTTTCTTAATATTGTTAAATTTGATCAAAATGGTCATGTGGGGTGCATCTTGGGGAACGAAAACAACAAGAACAGCAACACTTATTTGTTTTGATAGTTCTCTCATTGAAATATGAACATTTGTACATTCGTATTAATATGCTGTTGTTGTAAATTAAGATATTTTTAGAATATGTTTATAACCAGGTCTTGTATTGTCATTTGTAGGTCTAGTGTCATATGACTAATGGTCTTATATTCTTTGATATTGCATTGTCTCTGCTGTTATCCAGTGCCTTATCAGAAACTAGAAATGAAAAGCTGAGACATTTTTGATGTATTCTTCTTCTTCTTCCTCTATTTGCGTTCCCATTTTCATATGGGGTCGCATCTCTTCACTAGTCGTCTCCACTGGTTCCGGTCCATCACTTGCTCCTCCTCCAGCTGTCTCTCTCTGAGATCCTCCTTCAGTCGGTCCTTCCACCGTAGTTTAGGTCTTCCTCGTCTACGTCTGCCCTCCACGTCCATCTCCATCACTCTCACACCCACGTAGTCTTCTTCTCTCCTCTTCACATGACCGAACCACTGTAATCTCCTCTCCTGCGCTTTCGCCGACGCCTCCACCACCTTCACTGTACCTCTGATCTGGTCATTTCGTATCCTGTCCTCCCTCGTCACCCCACACATCCACCTCAGCATTCTCATTTCTGCGACATCTATCTTCCTTTCTTGAACCTTTTTCACCGGCCACGTCTCTGCGCCGTACAGCAACGCTGTACATTTTTGATGTATTATAACTTCAAAAGTATTGATATAAATTGTTTCATATATTTCTCTCCCTTTTTCGTAGGTTAAGGTATATTATCACTTTTTTCTAGAGGCGTCTGTGTTTTTAAATATTCAAAGTGTGTCTTATCTTCGTTTATATGCCCTGCTTGATGTAAGAACTGACTGAGGGATAAAGGACCAGTGGTTTGGGAAACTCATCATCCTTCCCCCATTTATTTTCAAGTGTGGTATCCATACTGGTTTTACTGTACTGTATTAAATTGACCAAGTTGATTAAAGTTCGATGGGAGAGATGCTTGCATGTACTGGCTTTGCTGTTAGATGCACACTTTTCTCTGTTTTAGTGGCTCAGTTGGTTAAGGCAACTTGACTGTAGCTTGCGATGCAAGTTCAAGTCCCCCAATATCCTAAACTTTTCAGAGGATAATAGTATTGTCATTATCACGGTTCATTGTGAATATATATATATTTAACTCCACATATAACTTTAATAAGTTAATTAAAGGTCGATGGGAGAGATGCTTGAATGTACTGGCTGTGCAATGATGTTAAGACTTTTGTCTGTTGTAATTGCACGGATGTGGCAGCATTGTTGTAAAATAATGATATAAATATAATTTAATGTCATACTTAAAGAGGAAAATTATATTTCAGGTCACATCACAAATTTTGAATACCTCACACAACTAAATAAGCTTGCAGGACGCTCGTTTAACGATCTAATGCAGTACCCAGTCTTTCCTTTCATTCTCTCTGACTACACGAGTGACACCCTTCATTTGACCGACCCATCAATATACAGGTTAGGAAACAGTAAAATTATAATTGTTTTATTGTGTTTAGTATCCACTTACTTCTTGGCTATCAGTATGAAAAGCTGAGGCTTAATTTTCGAGGACCTGTAAAGGTAATAGGAAATGCATATTTGTTTAATTTTTATAAGACAATATTACTTTTTATATTGTTTACGAATTTGGTCATAATTTCAATTTAAATAAATTCTTGCAGTTCTTGCATATGTGTGGATGTTGATATATGATATTTAATTTTGAGTAAGCTCAGGGGGTGCCTTTAAAATACAGATTTTTTTGCAGTTGTTTTTAAATGTTTAGTGTGTAAGAGATCTGATCAGTATTATTGCCCAATACTATTTGCTCCCTTTAAGAGATCATAGAATGGGATACCTTACATAATATATTTTACCTAGGTAAGTGCATGGAAATGCTTCTCAAACCTTTTTGAAAAGTTTTCTTATTTTTTTTAACAGGAACTTGAAAAAACCAATTGCTGTGCAAGACAGTAGCAAAGAAAATCATTATATAAACAACTATGAAGTAAGTAATATTTTGAATGTGGGCCTCCTCTCATTTTGCTTAGTTTACATGCTGGCTTGAGAACAAATTATATAATTAGAGAGATGCATATAATTTGTTTTTTAATATTTTTTCGTTGGATATGAAAGAATTACTGATTGAAACAGTATCCGAAAGAAAAATGTTTGTTTAACCCTTGAATTTCATTCCACTACCTGCATTGGAACTCCTGTACATTTCCGCAGTACGTAAAGAATTGCCCAAAAAAATACAAAAAATATAAAAAATATAATAATAATAATAATAATGATAATAATAATAATAATAATAATAATAATAATAATAATAATAATAACAATAATAGTAGTCACCGTGGCTCAAGCGGTAGCGTACGTGACTCTGAGGCGTCAGGTCGAGGGTTCGCGCTCCGTCATGGTCTGAGGTTAGCAAGGGCATGCACTCAGGGTAACGATTACATCTGTCAAAAAAAAGTCCTGCGCAAGAAGGCAACCGTCCTAGCCCATGGTAGAAAAGGGAGTCCGTGACGTAAAACCTGAACAATAATAACAATAATAATAATAATAGTAATAATAATAGTAGTAATAATACTCTATTCATAATTATAATAGTAATACAATTAATAATAAAGAGAATATTTAATATCATAATAAAGTTGCATGCTATGTAAAACGTGAAGAGACAGATTTAAAGGCTGACCTTGGAAGCGTTCCATGATAATTCTACTTCTTCCTCTATGTCTCTCCCTTTACCTTTCCCTTTATCTCTCTCCCTCTCCTTTTCCATATCTCTCTGATCATGCCATCGATTTCTCACAGCTATAAATGACTGGCCAATATGTTCATGTACAAACTTAAGTATACACATTGTAAATTATATATGTATATTTTTTTTATAACATTTAAGTTGAAATAATTAAGGAAGGATTAATTTTAACAATCACTTGTGTTTGGTATTCATAATCAGTTATATAAATTATGATCAATCATATCGTATATAAACATATAAGTTTTGCTCTTTCACCTTGCATGGAGACCCCAAGAACTTTTATGAGTGACTCGTAATTTACACACACACACACACACACACATATATATATATATATATATATATATATATATATATATATATATATATATATATATATATATATATATATATATATATATATATATATATATATATATATATATATTTCACAAATCGAATACAAGTAAGACACTGCATGGCTTTATTTTTTATAGCCTGTAAAGATTCCATAATAATACTGTAGTGCACCTCGTAAACTAGAAAACTCTATGTCGACTATTTTTTTTTTTTTTATATATTTTTTAACCAGTTTTTGTTAAACCATTCAACTTTCCTTTCCTTGAATGTAATCCTCACACATCATTTAGAAAACACACTTTGTGGACTTTTATAATTTTAACTTTTCATTTTTTTCTTTTACCTAAATCCTTTTGGTTATCACAAATATAACTAGTTATGTTACATCATTGTTAAAAGTTGAGTGTATATGAAATGCCTCTGTGCTCCCCTCAGAATATACTTCCTATCTCCAGCAAATGCTTTGGAGGCCAGTTTTGTCTGGCAAGCACATCTTTGTCTTCAAGCCTTCTCATTTCAGCTTTGGAGAGCACTTTTAAGTTAAAATTCTGGCCACATATGCTTTGGTATAAAGTCGCAGACATGTTCACTTTACAGTCTCTTACATCTGCAGGGGGTTTTATGTGATCACAATTATTAGATTTTTCTTTGGTTGAGGAGACAGTGGCCTGGAGGTTGTTAGGATATTACCCTGAAGGGGTAGCACATGGATATTACGCAGGGAAGCTGCTACCTTTCCCTTCTCATTCTAGAGAAAATATGGCAAAGATTAATTTTAAAAAATACTGAGGCTACTTGAGGTTACTTTATGTAATAGATTAGATAACACTTTATTTCCACCACATATTGAATGACATGGTTCTCCTTAATTTCAGATAACTGCTGCTATGACCCAAGATGCCAAAGATGGGCCTTATCATTATGGCTCACACTATAGTAACTCTGGAATCGTTCTCCACTTCCTTGTTCGATTACCACCTTTCACACAGCTCTTCCTTCGATATCAAGGTAAGGCTTTAAACATTTGTAATTGAATTCATTACAAAAGCTCTCTGGAGGGTTATGTCTATGTATATATTTTGTCAGTGAAATTTAAGTATCTTCTGTTCCTAATGTCGGTTTTTTATTCAAATGGGAGAATCATTGGTATGAGCTCAAGGGAGGAAACTTGACTTTATCTTACCCTAATAAGCACAGCAAGTGTGTTGATGCATAGCATATAAATGGGTCATAAACAAAATGATTCCGTAACACCCCAGAACAATCTTGAGTAAGGTCTAGAGTTGAATTTTTTCAAACACTTTTGTACATTTTTGAGAACAAAAATATATTTAAGTGTCTGCTTCAATGTATTGCAGTACTGTAAGTAAAGTTTTTCATTATTTCAGATGGTAATTTCGACATCCCCGATCGCACATTTCACTCCATACAAACGTCGTGGAGACTGGCGTCTCGCGATTCCACAACCGACTTTAAAGAGCTCATACCAGAGTTCTTTTTCCTACCTGAGATTTTCTTAAACTCTGAAGGTAAGTACCTGGTCACTAAAGTAATTTTTTAGCAGTTGAATGTTTGATCTCTTGCAATTATATCCTTGAATTTTTTTTGCAATAGTGCAATATAGTGAATACTTGATAATTACTCCTTTGTATTTATGTAAGGATATACCTGTATGGATAAAGAAGTTGAATCTTAAGCTTACATTGAATTTTTTAATTTTAGAAGTAAATGATTACTCTAAATAACTATTGGATATCCAAGGAGAAAATATTAAAAGCTCGCTTTTTACGCTTTTCTATAATATGCGAAATTGGAATAATGCCTCCAGAAAATAATAGTAAAAAAGTACGAAATGCGCGAGCTACGCTCGTGAGCACGAGAAAAAGCGAAAAAAATGGTTTAGTTTAGTAACTAAGTGACCGCCTATGAGGCAGTTTCCCACCATACTGCCATGGGCTTCAGCCTCTCTTCACCCAGTATTAACCCCAACAACAACCAGTGATTTGCTCTCCCCCTTCCTCCTCGTTTTCTCCTCTCTCTCCTACCGCTTAAGTCTCCTCCTCTTTCTCCTACCACTTACGTCATCTTTGTGTACGTTTGCAGATAAGGGTTGTTTTCAGGGTGCATTAATATTTTTTTGCTGTACAGTATTTATTTTGTAAATCTGTATATCTTTTATAATGTACACTATTTGTATATTTATATAAATAACTACAGGTCTTATAAAATATGTTTTACTTATCTTATATCTTTGGCATAGTGTGTTTATGTATGGTTGTGGAACGTATATATACCTATTATCATTGTTTCTTGTGGTAAATGACTGGTTACATTACGCGAATTTTACATTACATGTCATTTCTGAGAACCTATCCTCGCGTTGTTCCAAGAGGTGAGTGTACTTCAAGATTTGGCATCAGATAAAAAAAAGTTCAGCATCTGGCTGTGTCCTACGAACATAACTGATGTGATTGGTTTTATGTCGCGGGCTCCCTTTTCTCCTAAGGGCAAGGATGGTGCCTTCTTTTGAAGGACTTTTGGTTATCGCTACCCAGAGTGAGTGCCCTTTCTAACCTCAGACCGTGGTGGGCTGCGAACCCCCGACCTGACAACTCAAAGTTGCGAATGGTACCACTTTGCCACAGTGACCACGTCTTATAAGCAGAACTGATAGGTGATAATTTACTTTCGACACCAACCCACCAATCCTCACATGTGACATAATATTTCCATCAGACCTCAAGCTAAAATTCAGAAGTAAGCGTTAAGACTCATTTTAAGTCCCATAAGGCAGATTCATGGTTGGATGATCAGGTAAATGTAATGCATATATTGTGTTTTATCTAGGGTCTGTTCATATCTGCTCATCCAAACAAGGATCAGACTTCTTTACTTGTTTTGCTTTTAACATAAGATCGAATGGATTGTATCTTATTATCCAGTACTGATACAATTCATTACTTAATTACTTCGACTATTCTTTCAGCTTGGCCTTTGCTATTGTTTATCATTCTCTTATTTCTGCCTTGTTCTTAAACTGCTACTTTTTAATTTTCTTCTTGGTGCCCAGGCATGATGAGGGCAATTTTATTGCCTGTCCCAGTGTCACATTCATTAAAAAAAAATATTTTAGAGGATGACCAGTGGCTCAAAGAGTGACAAGACACGTAAATGCTATTCTGCTTCAGCTCTTTACACACTCGTTTTTTTTTTTTATGTAATCTTATTTATTGTGGACATATCAGTTCTATTTTAATTATATTTAAACCAGTACTTGCTTTCTACAGGGTTTAATTTTGGCGTTCGGCAGAGTGGTGAGAGAGTACATCATGTTCAGCTGCCGCCTTGGTGTGGTGGCGATCCACGCAGGTGCGTGCAAAACTTTCTGTTTGATGCATAACTTACATTAAACTACCTTGTGATTATGGAGAACAGTGAGGACGTATATATATTGGGATTTCACATTTCTGTCACTATGAGAATGGGCTAATCTTATGCCAATCCTCTGTTCATGAAAAGTTTTAGACCTCCCCGTATAGCATCCAGGACGTCTTTTTATAATAGAATTTATCCACATGCTGTACTTTACTAGGGAAAACTTTATCTTTAGGTAAGCTCTCATTTTGCTAGAATTTAAACTGTAGTAAAGTCAGATATGTCAGACTATTTTCATATGAGTTGCTGAAAAAGACTATTACTTGTAGGCATTTTTTTTTTCATTGCATATCCCATATTTCAAATGTAATAGTGGAGCTAAAATAGTGGTGTTTTGATGAAGCGTGGCCATTCTTGCGTCTCCTTTCAGTTGCTTTGCAGCATAAAGCATATTCTTGGACAGTGGGATTCCCAACCCATATTCTCCTATCCTTTGAAATAATGCTTTACACCAAGCAAGAAATATATTGGCAGGATCTTTCTCTCTTATCATCAGGTTTAGCCTGCAACACAGACTATACTTGTGGAATTGTTTTACATACAACTCATAAACGTTTATAAAAAATCTATTTTCATTTGTACGTTAGCTTCCAGTAGTTTTGAATTTCCTACACGTCATTGATGTTGTCTTCTTTTCTAACAGATTTGTGCTCGTTCATCGTGCGGCTCTCGAATCTGCGCACGTAACCCAGAACCTTCACCATTGGATTGATCTTGTGTTTGGCTACAAGCAAACCGGTCGAGCGGCTGTTGAATCTGTTAATGTCTTCCATCCAGCTGTAAGTTCATAGCGTAAATGAATTTATCTGTTCAGTGATGGTGTTCTCTTTGAATTGCAGAGAGAACTTCTATTTTTAAGGGTAAACGAAACTAATGCAACTTTGTGTAAAATAGGGAAATGATGTCACTGTAAACATGGAAATAGAACTTTGTGTAAAATAGGGAAATTATGCTACTAGAAACACTGAAATAGACCTCTGTGTTACATAGGGAAATTACAACACTAATAAACATGGAAATAGAACTTTGTGAATATTAGGGAAATGATACCACTAAATATGGAAGTAGAACTTTGTGTAAAATAGGAAAGATACCACTATAAATATGGAAAGAGAACTTTGTTTAAAATTGGAATATTATGTCTCTAACTATAAACATGAAAAAGAACTTGGTACCAAATAGAGAAAAGATGCCACTATAAACATGGAAATAGAACTTTTTGTTAAATAGGGAAGCGATGGCTCTAGAAACATTGGAGAAGAACTGTATGAAATAGGGAAATGATAAACATGGAAGTAGAACTTTGTGTAAAATAGGAAAATGTCATTATAAACGTGGAAATAGAACTTTGTGGAAATAAGGAGATGATACCACTATAAAATATGGAAATAAAACTTTGTTTAAAGTAGGGAAATGATTCCACTATATACATGGAAATAGAACTTTGTGTAATATAGGAAAAATGATACCACTATACACATGGAAATAGAACTTTGTGTAAAATAGGGAAATGGTGCCACCATAAAAATGGAAGAATAAGTTTGTGTAAAATTGGGAAATTGCACTACTATAAACATAGAAATAGTGAGGTATTCTTTAGTATTTCATTTTCCGTAACCTCCTTGCTTTCATTAGGGAGCTTGATTATATATTCCATACATACGGTACATAGGTAAGAGAGAAAGCGTTTTGCTCTCGTATTCTTGTATGCCGTAGGAGTCGACTGAAGGTGATAAGGAATGAGGGCTGGTTGTCTCTTTCCTTGTGACAGAACAACTGCAAGAAGAGATGATGGGGCATGATTGATTTAAACCCTATTTGCTTCTGATTAGTCCTGTATGGTGTTGGAAAAGATATCCTGCACTATATTCATGTAATCATTCTCTACAACTTTGATGTTGCTGATCTATATAGCAAATATGTACGTCCATTTGTCATATTTACAAAACCGAAGTGCATTTAACTCTTTATTTCTAGACGTATTTTGGCTATGACGTTGAAAGCGGCAGTGATGAAATTAGTCGGGAGGCTCGAAAGGCGATGATTAAGACGTACGGTCAGTCACCACAGCAGCTATTTATCAACCCTCACCCAACCGTCAGCAACCCCGGAGTTTCACAAAATATTAATGTAAGAAATGAGGTTATTTGGTTAATAAATGGATGGCTTTTTTCTCTGTGAGATGTTGAGTTTTGGTTTTGTTAAGTTTGTTTATATAAGGCGTATAATATATATATCTTAACTCTTAACTCTATCAATATATTAGGAATCCATATAGCCTCTAACTTGTCTTGGAGGAATCACATAATCCAAATTTCTAACCAAAAAATTGGGGGTTTTGTTTCGTTTTCGTCATTACTTTTCCTCATTGCAAGTACTTAAAATTTACAAAGGTCTTATCCGCCCCTGCTTAGAATACTGCTCACACATCTGGGGTGCTTCTTCCTTTACTTATCTTCTTGATAGGGTTGAATCTAAGGCAGTCAGACTCATTAATGATCCTTCTCTTACTTCTAACCTGGATTCTCTCTCTTTTCGCCGTAAGGTATCTTCCCTTTTGCTTTTCTATCGCTACTGCTTCCATCGCTGCTCTGATGAGTTGCATCCCTCCTCCACTGCCGAGGCCGCGTAACACTCGCCAAGCGGCCTCATCTCACAGGTACTGTGTGGAGATTTGTAGCTCGCGGATTGGTCGGTGCAGCGGCTGCTTTTTCTCATCTACCTCCAGACTCTGGAACTCTCTTCCTCCTTCTGTCTTTCCTAATTCTTATGACCTTTCATCCTTCAAAAAAGCAGATCTATCGTCATCTCAGAGCCTAGTCCTCCATATCTCTGGGTCCTCTTTACTCTGGCTGTTTTTTTCTGTCTGTTGTTTTCCTTTGTGTGACATTACCCCATCTCTGCCTTGCCCTTAACCTTTTTCTTTTCCTTTGTCTTGGTATTTTCTCGTGCTTGGGCCTTTGTTGATGAGGGCAGTTTCTGCCTGTCCCGGTGTCACTCTTAAAAAAAAAAAAAAAAAAAATTTTATCTTACTACAATGCTACTGGTGGAGGATTGAAAAAGCATAGAATTTGTGGCTTTCCTATCTCAGTTTGTTTTATACAGTTATGGTTACCCTTCTGAGCTCAGCTTGAAGTGAGTGTGCCATTAGATGGCTAAGTCTGTGGTGGAACTGAATATTCATGAGCTCAGACTTTGACAAGGGCAAGAATTGTGTGGTCACGACTTTTGTTATTTGGTGTTGGATATGCAGCTGTAAATTTTTTATTTTAAGCATTAGTTAAATAGCCATATGTTAATAGGAATAAGTCTGAATACAGTGTAACAGTTGTCCATTATCATTAGTTATATAATGCTGACTGAAAGTAGAAAATAATAAGACTTTCTCTATGTTATAACCGTACTTACTTTATAAGTTATCATTCATAAAGATATGTTGTTATGCCTAGTGTAAATATGCTTTTGAGATTATATTTTTGACCTCTGACTGCAGGCCCCGGAAGTACTGCACGAAGTGCGAGGCTTGAAGTGGGGAACTTACGCTGGCTCTCCAGCAGATGACCGGCCCATCTTGGCCTTGGTGCAAACTCTGAAGACACAGGCAGCCTTTATAACCAGCATATCTCCTACAGAACTACTTCTGATGCCTCCTCACACTCTAGTTCTCACAGCGGGCATTGATAGAGGTAAATTATGTGAAGTCACTTAGGAAGGCTTTTTAAAGTTGAAGTTTTTTTGGTTTGTGATCTTAAATTCATTGCGTTTGAATCCTGCTAAAGTTATGAATTCATGAAATCACGTAGTGCAAAGAGTCTTTTGAATTAAATACTTATCAGACTGGCATAAAAGCATCGTGTCTCGTAGTTTTATGGAGTTTTTTGTGTGCATTTGATACTTAAGAGTTTCTAGGCATGAGTTTATAGGATTGACAGAATAAAATGGCATATATTTTCATGCTTTTTACAAAACGACTTTTTAGCACAGAGAATTGAAGATAATAACATCTTCTATTCTATCTCTCAATACATGCAAACCACCTAGGTGAGTTGAACTCGGTACCTCCTGAGTTAGTACCAGATGCCGTATTTTCTAAACCACTGATGCTGAGATACTGTCAATAGTATTAATGGCATATATATAAGTACAGATGATCTGCTTTTTAGTAATCATGATTATGCAACACTATGATTTGAGAATGAAATTATGCTTTACGGAATCGTAATAAACTGACTACCTTAGGGTAAGATGAGCATTTTTTGAAAGTGGACCTCCTGCATTGCTTCCTATTCCATGGTAAAATTTTTCTCTTCAATTTCTTGAAATCTTTTCTGGGAATAAAGCCATGGTATTCAGGGCAGACATTTGACAGCTGATGCTACTCTTTGTTTTAATGAATATGGAACCCAGTTCCCTCATAATCCTCCGGGGCACAAACTAAGGAACCTTTCAATTTTAAGACATGGAGGGTTTGGTAAGTATCTCCTACTTTAGAAAGGGGCTTTTGTATTACATTATTCAGCCATTAAAATATCAATAAGTGGCATCTAGGTAACCACTGATGTTGATTTGTTTGCGGCCATTAGGCTTCTTGGAGGACAGAAATAGCACTACACTGCTAGATTCAAGACTATTCATCATACCAGTGACCTCTAGTTTGAAACCTTTCTTGATAAAATAGCGAGACTCATTTTGATGTGGCGGAGATGTGGAAGGAGCAGTAGTAGTATATGACATTTCTTATCTCCTGCCAAGTCAGTGTGAATAGTATGTACCCAAATGGAAATTTCAGGCCATTTGTGGAGCCAATGCCTCATGTGTCTAGGCATAATCATGGTTGTCTTAAAGCATTGCACATAAATTAGAAGTTTTCATTCTTCATGCCTAATCCCCATTGTTTTCCCAGAAAATTACTTATAAGTATAATCTTTATCCCACAATGAAATTTTGAATTTCGTTTAAAGATTAATTTATTTTCTAATATATACTCATGTTATTCATTACTGGACATCTGAAAGAGACGCATTTAAGTGAACTTTGTAAATTTGGAGATAAGACTTTTCAGGTTGCTTTCTAGTTTACTCTTACTGGCAAGAGCTGTGGTAAACTACCTAAAAAATTTTTATGTTTTGTGCAAGGTTTGTGTAACTGCAGTTCCCTTACGTTTCCAGTATTAGGTATTCAGTAATCATTGCAAACAATATAAAACTTTATTTTACTATATTTATTAGTTTTGTGGATATACCATATTGCTGTCTTTGAGGTTGATGAAGAGTGTTCTAAGACTAAGATGTGCTTATGGTAATGTATTCAGTGGGCTCAGTAAATAGGTATGCGTTATATTTAGTTTTGATAATGGCAATGTGGAAAGATAGTCCTTACGTCTATTATCATCAGGAGCAGTGGATCTAATGAAAGGGATAAAGGAACTGTCAGTCCTTCCTTCCCTGAGTGTTTCTTGCCACTAGGCTGCTGCATGGATGATGATTTGGAGCGCATTTCGAAAACTTGCGCCCTTTGCAGCATATGACTGATTGACTTTACGACCTTGCTACAACCACGAATATTTTCTTTATGTCTGGTCACAACCGTGCTGTGTGTGGCAGAGTGAGTGTTGCTTCGGTGGGCGTATGACAGTTTCTGTAGCTGGCAGCACTTGCTTACCCATGAGACGCTCATTCATTCATCTCGTGCTCAGTCTGCTATTAGCAGCAGTCACAGTACATTTGTATCTGTTTGTGTCTTAGCTTTTAAAATTTAATTAATAATGACAATAATAATAATAATAAGAAGAAGAAGAAGAAAAAGAAGAAGAAGAAGAAGAAGGAGAAGAGATGTAGAAAAAAAAGAACGAGATTTTGAAAAAACTAATACTATGGATGCCCAGAGTGTTGCCTCTGATATTGACATCAGTGACTCATAGCCAAGTATGACTATCCAATACTTGTAAGATATTTTCTATATTTTTATTAACAATAATGGACTATGATAATGTTGATAAAACGATTATAACAATATTGAACTATATGCTAAATTTTATTATTTTTCTGTTTCCCACATAAGTTTGGAAATCTTATCCTAAGTTGAGACCCTTTTGTAAATGCTTTTGATTAAGACAAAATATATAATTTATAATATGATGCATTGCATGTCCTGCTTTGCATGGTTGTTATCATACAATACACCTTGTATTTTTCTATTTAATATCTCATATTCTTGTCGGTATTCTTTAAATATTGTGTGCATATTGTACAGATTGCTTGCTTTGATTATAGTTGCATGATTATTATGTAGTGCATGCTTAGAAAATATATTATTTTGCTTGCATTTTATACCTTTATTTTTAATCATGGAGAAATGTTTACATTGCTGTATTTTATATTATCTGAGATTATTTTTGTTGTGAATTTGGTTGCATGCTCAATTAATATTCAGGCAAGTACATATATTGTATCAGTAGAATACTGCATTGTTTTTAACTTGGTAGTTTTTCTTGTATGTAATTGAATATTTGAATGTATCAATAAGAGAAATTCATCTAGATATGCAAAAGTGTTTAATTATTCCTTAGCTTACTATGTGTTGATTATATCTTGTAGAGATAAACATATTGCTGTTGTGAGACCAATTAATGATAATATCATATATGTAATGGCTAACGTGCTTATATTGCATTATCTTGAAGAAAGCCATAACTTTTTTCAGGAAGTAGAACCCGCATATCTCCCACAGCATCTTACAGCACGCTGCCTCCTCCTCGTCTGCCAGGGCTCGCTTGGCAGCATCTTTCCATGCTGTATCAAGTTGCACCTACTTACACTCCTTGTAGGTTATATAACTGTAACACCAGCCTTCGCTAAAACATATTGAAGTTTTGTGGTTTTGGGTCCTGTTTTTTTTAATACACCCAGCCCTCAAATTAATGGAGCTTGATTTAATGGACAAAATCTGGAGCAGCAGATTTAGTATTTTCCAGTTGTGGCACTATTGGACAAAAGCCACTGCTTCAGAGAAGAGAGAG
>JAXCGZ010007003.1:17500-19305 GCA_037179515.1 Halocaridina rubra | reverse complement strand
ACTTATGAAATGCATGTGGTATTATTATTATTATTATTATTATTATTATTATTATTATTATTATTATTATTATTATTATTATTATTATTATTATTATTATTATTATTATTTATATTTATATTTCTATTTTTATTATTATTATTATTATTATTATTATTATTATTATTATTATTATTATTATTATTATTATTATTATTATTATTATTATTATTATTATTATTATTATTATTATTATTATTCCTCAGACGATATTGTTTTGGTCTCCGAGAGCCGTGAAGAATTGCAAGAGAGGTTGGAGCTATGGAGGGGTTTGCTGGAGGATTACGGACTGAAGGTGAGCAGACAGAAAACGGAGTACCTGGAGTGCAATGTGACACAAGGAGGCGACCTGTTCATGCAAGACCACAAGCTCCCAAAGGCGGACGCCTTCAAATACCTCAGCTCCTACGTAACGAAGGATGGAGACCTAGAGAGAGAGATTGATCATAGGATCCAGGTAGCGTGGAACAGCTGGAAGAGAACATCAGGGGTGCTATGTGACAAGAATATCAGTGCTAGAGTGAAAGGAAAAGTGTACAAGTCAGTTGTGAGACCAGCGTTGCTGTACGGAGCGGAGACGTGGCCGGTGAAAAAGGTTCAAGAAAGGAAGATAGATGTCGCAGAAATGAGAATGCTGAGGTGGATGTGTGGGGTGACGAGGGAGGACAGGATACGAAATGACCGGATCAGAGGTACATTGAAGGTGGTGGAGGCGTCGGCCAAAGCGCAGGAGAGGAGATTACAGTGGTTCGGTCATGTGAAGAGGAGAGATGAAGACTACGTGGGTTTGAGAGTGATGGAGATGGACCTGGAGGGCAGACGTAGACGAGGAAGACCTAAACTTCGGTGGAAGGACCGACTGAAGGAGGATCTCAGAGAGAGACAGCTGGAGGAGGAGCAAGTGATGGACCGGAACCAGTGGAGACGACTAGTGAAGAGATGCGACCCCATATGAAAATGGGAACGCAAATAGAGGAAGAAGAAGAAGAACTACAATGTGCACCTCACATATAACCACAGAACTGATGAATTCATAGTCTATTTGAAAAGTGGCCATAGGTGAATTTATATTTCCTTGTAATTTACATAATGAATAAAGTGATAAGTAGGTGTCTGTAGTATAAGGATTAAAGGTAAATATCAAGACTTGCCTTGAATATGTTGGGTAATTGTCGTTTCCTGGCCCTGCATTTCATATCGAGAATGCCAGGTTCTCTACGACATTCATTTGTATGATTGACATTTACCTATAAGTATTTACAATGATAAAATTTACCTGTACTTATTCTAAACCACGTGATTCTAAGGGACCTTAAATGACCAGAAGATTTATGATAAATGAGATAAAACTCAAAGGATGAAGTTAGATATATTTTAGAGACTCCGTAGAACCTACAATTTTTCTAGATGGTAAGAAATGTCAAGAAAAATTCACTAAATCTTAAAAAAAAAATATATCCACTCTAAAGAAGCAGTATTTTCCATTTAAAGCTATTTGTAGTTTAACTTTTTTCTTCCTGGACGAACTGACTCTCTTCTCAGTTTTCATATTCTCTCTTTTTTTTTTTGCTGTCTCTTCAAATTTGACATTTTCAGAAGAACCGTTTGTCTGAGATCTGTAACGTAGCGGGAAATTCTTCTCTTGTGTGTATGCATATAGCATATATTCATTTACCGAATATGACTTATTGGTCTCTGATGAGATAAGGCAGATCTTTTAAGAAAGAGAGGGGTGGGCGTATTGCATATTATTAGATTTTCAAAAT
>JAXCGZ010007003.1:0-7500 GCA_037179515.1 Halocaridina rubra | reverse complement strand
ATAATAATAGATACAACAACAGCAATTGTAATAATTGGAAGAAATTGTAGGAACGATTATCAGCCAGTACATTTTCATATATTTATTCCAATTGTCTTCTGCACCATTTTGCAACGTTTCAAACTTTCATTGAGTTCATATTCATGCCTACACCTACAAAAACAGAACAAAACAAGAAAACTCAATATATGTACAAAGAAAAAATAACAATAAAAAAAATACATGTATATACATATCCATATACATACAAAATACAAAAATGTTTAATAGCTAATGCGATGGACCACATTAGAATATATTTAAGTAAAGGGGGGTTTACACTGTCAAACGGTTCGTCGAACGCGGTTCGACAGACAAGTGTTTGAAGTGATGTTCGAACGTGTGAGCGGGGTATTTGGTTGTCGAACACGCTCGACAAACGTGTTCGACAACCAAATACCCAATTTACACGTTCGAACATCACTTCAAACACTTGTCTGTCGAACCGCGTTCGACGAACCGTTTGACCGTTTTAAACCCCCCTTAAGGGATAGCTTGAACAATCTAAATTTAATTCGGTGTATTCTCTTTTAATTAAAAGTGATTCTGCAATTCTAATTTCAGTCTCATTTTTTCCCTTGTAAGCTATATTAAAATCGCTTTTTCAAAAATCACACTTTCATTTTTCATGGCAGTGTTCCCTAATGCTTGATGCCAGAGGTCTTGTCAAGTGTCAGTTTGTTCTGAAACTCAGCCCCTTATGTTCATGGTATCGTATGGTTAATGACTTCTTGGCAAATTGGACACTTAAAAATATTCAGAGGTACCAATGAACAGAAGGGTTAAGGTAGTTGTTCTTTATGATTCAAAAAGGTTTAAGTTTAAAGTTATTATAAAATACTAAATTAGGGGTAATTCGTGGATAGCATCTATTAAATAAATTTGCGATTTCATTTTAAAGAAAGGAGTTTGTAACGTTGTCCATAAATGGGAATTTGAGAAAAAAATTGTGTTCCTGTGGTCCATAAATGGGAATTTGAAAAATAATTTGTTTGTGTTGTCCATATCATATGGGTTTTGGAGAAAACGTCTTGTTTAAAGAAGTTCTTAATGATATGTTTATTATACAAGGAGTAAAACCATTTTGTATAAGTACAAATTATTCAGAAAGGGCACTTCATCAAATTCAATGTAGGTGGATGTTAAGCGAAATGCCAGCCTCCTGGCTAGTACAGTGGTAACGCGCTGACCTCGCATTCGCGAGGTCGACGGATCGTGCCTTGTCCAGGCAAGTGAGTCGCCGAAGGCCAGTTGAAGAAATGTTAGAATTCGTTTTTTGACATACCTCTGAAGCCTCCATCATTAAATATTAAGTCGGTGGTTATGTCAATTCCTTCACTTACTGTAACATTTGTGTATAAGGACATTATGTCATAACTTGTAACGAGTGCATTTTCATTTATATTCATGTTCATTAATTCCGAATATATAATAATTATAATAATAATAATAATAATAATAATAATAATAATAATAATAATAATAATAATAATAATAATAATAATAATAATAATAATAATAATAATAATTATTATTATTATTATTATTATTATTATTATTATTATTATTATTATTATTATTATTATTATTATTATTATTATTATTATTATTATTATTATTATTATTATTATTATTTCTGATTTGTTTATGTGCCTTTCCATCACTTTTTTATACCTCATCAAATGATAATTCTTTGGCATATATGTCTCTAGCTAACGTTACCCATTCCTGGCAAGCTGTTAGACTACTCTGGTAAAAATTATGTAGATAAATTTACTTGTACAAATGAAGAAATAAGACACGTTAGATGGGGCAGAGAGCATGTCATTTATGCTTATCCTAGAAGAAAGCACCCCGTATGGACACACAGGTAAGGCTAGGGTACTTAGGCGAGGTTACTTTGGTTAGGTTAATTACTTTAGGCTGGGTTAGGTTAATTTTTTTAGGTCGGGTTGAGTTAGGTTAGGCTGGGTTAGTGCGGTCAGCAAAGGTTCGGTCCACTTACTTTATTTTTTAACACAGCAGTCAAGAGTCACACACTGATGCCCATCAATATCAGCCCTAACAATAATAATAATAATAATAATAATAATAATAATAATAATAATAATAATAATAATAATAATAATAATAATAATAATAATAATAATAATAATAATAATAATAATAATAATAATAATAATAATAATAATAATAATAATAATATATTGATATCCGAGAAAACCTATCAGAAAAAAGTTTTGTCCAAAAAAAAATCACTGGAACGTTCAGTAACAGCTGCATGGCTAGAGTCGCCTAATCGCCATCCCTTGCATGCAAAACCAACATGTTGCGAAAACATCAATATTAACCCACAGAGACTGGCAGAATACATGCATGCATTACTCTGGAACTGAATGCATCTACATCAACTAACATTCTCTACAATATATAGATTTTTAGAATGAAAATTTGGTACAGTGCACAACGTGCTGTGTCAGGAAATTGAAACTATTCACATTGCATAAAATAAATAAATAAATACATTATCCTTTCAACAAGATCCCTATATCGGATCTTGTAATGAAGAGCAACCCCAGGGTGCTCTAGGGTTATTTGTATTAACATGACAAGTCACCTTACTTGACCTAGCCTAGCCTAACATATTACGGGGTTCATCTAACCTTGCATGGGGTTCTGGGAGCTACATAACTTTACAAGATCCTCTCAATTTTACAAAGGCCATAATATAATAGGTTTGAGATGGTTAAAATAATTGGAAACGTAACTTTCAAAGGCCTACGGCCTGGCATCACACGCTCCAAAATCATTCTTTTTCTATTAATCACTTGAAGATTATTAATACTTTGAGAAAATGCAAAATGCAACAACGTACAACAGTAAATGGATAATAATTTTTGTTTCTTGTTTCCCCATACAATACGCATTAACCACTAAAAGGAATCCTCTCTAAAACTTAATGGAAATGAAATTTCCAAAAAACTCGCGCTTTGTCATAAAAAAAATATGCACAAAAGGCAAATAAGTTTTAGCTGTGAATATGCATAGAATAAAATTAATCAAGAATTTCTCTTGAGAAATGTGTATATAATAATTATAAATCAATAGAAAAGTAAAGTATGAACCTGAAACACTAATAATAATAATCATTACCTGAAAGTCCCAATGAACGCTCTGCTTCCTCTCCTCAGATGCTTACGTTTGAAGAAAATATTCAATCTTTACTTCACCGTGTATCTATTGCTAGTGCTAGCAACACAACAAAAGAGCACCACTGACATGTGTTTTAAGATTAACTTAAACTCACAAGAATAGTGTTAAGTCGTTAAAGAAATATACTGTGCATAATAGTGTATTACAGTACTCTTATTCAATACATCAGCTTTACCACACAATACCCAACCACCCACTCAACTGTGTAAACAAGACTGAATTGTGTTCCCAGGTTGGTTGGTTCGAAATTCCCCAGACAACAGGATAAAACTTCCCCAAAACTTTCAGAAATTCCCCATGACCATAAATTTATCCTAAACAAATAATGAAACAATAGTAAATTCTTTATAAATATAGAGACCTTCTGTACAGAGCCCTATAAAAGAAATTTCAACGTAATTGGGACCAAAGAGCTGATTTACTCATCACCTTTATTCATCTTCATTGATATTCCTGTCTTTTTTTTTTTTTTTAAGAATTTTACCTAAGCCAGACCCATAGTGAGTAACAGCCAATTTAAACTGAAATATTCAAAATTCTCTATTCAGATTCACTTAATATTAGCTTTACAAATTTCTGTTCAAAATAAATTATGTATACCTGATCCAATTCAAACAAAGAAATTCCTTGCCGTCATTGGTTCTCATTTGAAAATAATTAAAGAAACATATTCATAAAGAAAAAATCTAAATAATGGAAAATTATTCATTATCAGGCATCCATTGGGTCATTTCACCTTCGCATTTTGTTGAACATACGTTGATTTTATTAATTTTGTGATACAGTACAACGCATACTGGTGTGAGTCACTGTCATCCTAATATATATTGACATTTATCCTTTTTACAAGAGCATTACTGACCCGGAAACTTGCACAGGTTTCATTCCTCAAATAACGTTTAGAATTCAACAAACCTATTAATGTTTAGGTGGACGATCTATTCCTTACCTTTGTCTTCATATAATTTACAGTAGGGAAACTTCTTTTTGCCGAAGAACTGGGATAAGGAAGACAGAACATGCAAGATGTAAAAAGAGATAAGAGAGGAAACTTGGAGTTGCCATCTCTGGAATTAATTTCTCTTATATTTTGCCAAAATGTTTCCACATCACATTGGAAGGAACATCAAAGTCGGTAATTTTTTAGCACTCTGCATTCTCCATCTATCTCATTTAACTGATTAGGCTTAATTATAATAGGAAATAGACTAACCAAAGGTGCAATAGAAGAAATATTTCTCTTTATAACAGAACCAGGATCTATAACATGCATCTGCTTGAGGATGGGGCTATGAAAAGGAAATCTGATGGAGGTATGGGTAACACTCTCTATTAGGAAGTTTAGACAACGTTGTTGACAAACTATGGGTGTTATTTGCTATTGCATCTGCCACTTTGGTGCCTAAATAGATATCAAAGAGAGAAGCAATCAAAATTCAAACCAACAGCCCGCTCACAGTGTTGCCAACTCCCCTTTCGTGTTACCAGATCCAAATTGTACAAAATCCTGAACAAAAACTATTATCTCCACAAAACCACACTTTGATACTGGAAAAATCTTTGTTATCCCAGTTGGTTCTTAAATATCTGCTTCAGTGGAGTGAAGCTCATATTTCATAGACCATCCCACCCCGATAGTAATCTTGTTTCGGATTTTAATACCCTAGTTATTCCCCATTTTCAGGGATGCCCCAGGTTAGTCAAGATTTAGAGAACATTAAACGTCCGTTTAGTTTTCAAATATGAAAACACTTTTTGCAATATGTTGATTAAAAAATACTCCTGTTCCCACTTTTAGTATTATATATATGATTCCATGTAAAGTCTGTTATAAGTATCATGTTGGCCAGAATAACAAATTATTAGAATTTCGTGTCAATCAACATAAATATAACTTTCGAAATTGTCAGTCTTCCGGTGCTTTGTTCAAGCATTTATGCTGATTGCCATCATCATATTGACTGGGACAATGTTTCTATCTTCGTAAAAAGTAATGATATTATTACTACAAACATCTCGGAATCTGCAATAATTAATATAACCGAAATATTAACTTACGTCATAGTTTATTTGTAATATATCCCAAGTTCGAAAAAAAAAACAATTTTGGAAATAACATAATATCTTTTTATCTATAATTGATTTATTGTGACTTAATAGTAATTGCTGTTATTATTTTCTTTTCTTTTATGAAGGGTAGACCACACAACAGAGTGACCAAGTCACTCAATTTTGACATTTTTCACAAATTGAAAAAAAATAGTTTCGCATGAAATAGGAAAATATACGAACGTTTTCTATCGCCTGAACTCTATAGAAAATGGGTAACGAGACGCTAGACCAAAGTAACTTGATATTTAATTATTTAAGTATTTTTTTTTTTTTTTTTCGTATTTTACTTCCGCGGCCTATAACTGCTATTTTTGTGATACCGATCACAAACTATGCACACTTTATGCTTGCATACATATGTGTAAAAGCACGTTGCTGATTTTTATTACAATGATAGGCGGAATTTCTGGATTTTTTTTTATTGTTGATTACAATGACAGGCGAAATTTCTGGATTTTTTTTATTGTTGCATTTTCAACCTTTTTCGGAATTATAGGAGAATTTTCCAACGCAGCTTTATTGTTGAATGTTTACAGAAAACCCTAAGATAAATATCTCATCAAACAAAGAATTTTTCGATTTTAAGATTTTCATATAACAGCATATGAAATAATAATAATAATAATAATAATAATAATAATGATAATAATAATAATAATAATAATAATAATAATAATAATAATAATAATAATAATAATAATACTAATAGTAATGAAACTTGGTTACATGATGTAAACGCTCACGAAAAACTCTATGAATATAAGATTTTGGTTCATCCTGGGAAATTTCGGCATCTGCTGTGTGGTCTCCCCTTAATACTATCATTTAACCATTTATTATTATAATTTCATAATTACTAGATTATTAGCTTTATAATAATATTATTGTTAGTCTTTCTATTATTATTATTGTTATTATTATTATTATTATTATTATTATTATTATTATTATTATTATTATTATTATTATTATTATTATTATTATTATTATTATTATTAATATTATAATTATTATTATTATTATTATTATTATTATTATTATTATTATTATTATTATTATTATTATTATTATTATTATTATTTAGCTTTTTTTCGTTATTACTGTTTATATCATTATTTTTGTCCTTATTGTTGTACTGTTGTTATTGTTGTTATATGGAATACGTTGGTATGTTTCTGTTTTACTAAGGGGACTCAAGGTATTGAACTCGGTTAAGAGCTCACAAACAGACAGGACAGATATTATTTGCACACCCCAATACCACTACTCGGTTTACTGAAACTTAGAATTCAACTTTCTTTCAATTTTGGAAATGCAAAAACACAGTAAAAAAATAGAATTAATTTTAGAAAACTGGAACAAATTAAAAAATTTAAGTTTATGGAAATGCTGCCTCGAATCCCGGAGGTGGTGAGCACGATTTGGATTCCCGGCACCACAGACGGATGCCAAGACTTTGATCTCAACTCGACGATCACCTCTTCTGTCACACAGATAGAGTGGAATAGAGGACACTGCAAGTGCAGATACAGAAACGACACACCGTCAATAATGGGAAAACTGAAGGCACGAGCACAAAAATAATGAGTTGCCCATATTATTCTACTGGATGAAAATATATTAGTTAGTCACAGCTAACCAGAAATATTTATGCTACCAAATAAGCATAAAAAATAATTAATTATTTGCAGGCACTAGCGTAAAACAATTTATTCACAATAAAAGAAGAATCGGCGAGACAAATACAGTATGTATTTATTAAATTGTTGTTAACAGGAAACGTTTGCAATGCCAATAGGGCATGAATTATTTGCAACTTATAACTCAAAACACTTTATTCCCAATAAATGAAGAATCAGCAAGATAGTTACAGTATGTAAGCATTAAACTGCGGGTAACAAGAAACGTTTGCAATGCCAACAGGGCAAAATTACTTATTAATTATTTGCAATTTATAGCATATAACACTCTATTTAAATTATTAATTATTTGCAATTTATAGCGCAAAACACTTTATTTACGATAAAGGAAGAATCTACGAGACAAATATGTATTCATTAAATTGTGATCAACAAGAAATATTTGCAGTGCCAAAAGAACAAAAATAACTCATGAAATTTTGCAATTTATAGTGTC
>JAXCGZ010007002.1:0-12500 GCA_037179515.1 Halocaridina rubra | reverse complement strand
CTACTTAATAAGTGATTTTAGTCTCATTATTATCCTCCCATTGGGTAGACGAAGTGTATGTATGCCTATTTTAATGTGTAAATATTTTGATTTTGTGCTTTGCAAATTTCATTTGTTTTATTTTGACATTTTACATTGTAATTTGTAATTAGATTAATTATCATGTAATAGCCATTTTTGATGGAATAAAATTTTTGACTTTGACATTGACTTTGACTCTCTCTCTCTCTCTCTCTCTCTCTCTCTCTCTCTCTCTCTCTCTCTCTCTCTCTCTCTCTCTCTCTCTCTCTCTCTCTCTCTCTTGTTGCATGCGGTAATAATAAAAAATTTTGCCAAGCTGTTTACTGAACTTCCTTTTCATGGGCGAATTAACAGTAATACTTGTATATGATATTGGATTGATCTAATAAAATTCGCATGTATAACCACGAAGCCTTTCACTATTTAATATTTGCTCGTATTTTCCACTTGCATAAGATATCTTATCCCTTACAAGGAGGCACAAGTCTTCAAGCATTGTTACAGTAATCGTGTTCTTTGTTAGAAAATTGGATGTAATGGATGACGTATTTGAACTATTCAGATTTGATCTGAATTCTTGTCCTTACAATACCAACATAGTGAACCGTTTATTATGCCATTATATATATATATATATATATATATATATATATATATATATATATATATATATATATATATATATATATATATATATATATATAACTCCACCGAGTTTGTGTCCTTCTTTGAATATCTGTCCTCATGCCATGAGTCCTTGTTATCTTCTCACCCACATGCCGAAGTTTTCTACTTTGGAAACTTCAATCTACACTACAGTGAGTGGCTTAATTCTTCTCACACTGATGTGGGAGGAAGTGAGGCCCTTGCTTTCTCTATTACTCACGATCTGTAGCAAATTATCAAGCCTTCAACTCGTGTTCTTGATCGTCACGAACATGTTGCAAACACTCTTGACCTATTTCTTACTTCTAACCCTTCCAATTTTTTCTAATTCTGTGCTTTCCCCCCTTGGTATATCTGACTACTCTATGACCCCAATCTCTTCCATTTTCGCTCCCCCTCCACCAATCTCTCCTACTCAGCGCTGCCTCTGGCACTTTGAGTGTACCCAACATGAAAATTTGCGTAGCTTCCTCTTTGACTTCCCATAGAATGAGTACTGCTTTTGGTCCCGCAACCCGGATCAGGTAGCCCTGAAAGTTGCCGAAATCATGACCTCGGGAATGGACACATACATCCCCTCTTCTACAAAAATTTTCTCTCCCCTAAACCTTGGTTTGACCGTGCCTGCTCCATGGCTATCCAGACCAAGAATCGGGCACACCGATCTTACCAAGCCTCTCCTTCTGAATTAACTCGCTCTGCTTTTATTGTAGCTAGGAAGTACTGTACTGCTCAGATTTGAAGTTCTAATGCTTCTTTTATAAGAAGGAAAGTTGATAATCTTAACTCCTCTCCCACCGACAAATGCTTCTGATCCTAAGCCAAACATCTCTGCAAAAACTTCTGTAACTCAAGTTTTCCCCCTCTCATTCATTATGATGGTTCTATAGCTTGCTTTCCCACTGACTAAGTCACTCTCTTTGGCTCTCATTTTTCTGCCAACTCTTCTATAAATGATTCCAGCGCACCTGTCCCTCAATCTTTACCCCTCTCTAACCCTATGCCCTCCCTTATCCTTTCTTCACGCAAAGTTCATAAGGTTCTTCTCTCGCTAAAGACGAACAAGGCATCTGGTCCTGATGGTATCCCTGCAAGGTTCCTTAAGGAGTTTGCAGATGAACTGGCTCCCGTGCTTTTCTGTCTTTTTCGCCTTATTCTCTCAACCAGTATCTATCCTTCATCTTGGAAGAATGCTCTAGTTCAACCTGTTCCTAAGAAGGGTGACCACTCTATTCCTTCAAACCACCGACCTATTGCCCTAACCTCCCCTATTGCTAAAGTTTTCGAAACTTTGCTCAATGCTCACTTCTTGAAACTCCTTGAATCTAACTCACTTATCTCCTATCACCAGTACGGCTTCCACAAGGCAAGATCCATTGGTGACCTCCTGTCCTATCTTACTCATGTATGATCATCTTCTCTGAGGAACAATGGAGAATCCTCTGTCGTTGCCCTTGATATCTCTAGGGCTTTTGACAGAGTCTGGCACAAGGCTCTATGGCTTTACCCCTTCTTTATGTTCTCTGATTTTCAGTTTTCTTTCTGACCATTTTATATCTGTAGTTGTTGATGGTGCGACATCTAGCCCTTTCTCTGTTACCAGTGGTGTTCCACAGGGCTCTTTTTTTGTTTTACCAACTCTGTTCTTTCTCTTCATCAATGATCTTCTACAATCCCCATCTTCCTCTCTTCGTCATGCCTTTGCTGACGATTCTACCCTTCATTTTTCCTCTGCCTTTTCTTCACAACCTTCATCTGCTACTTTTAATAAGTCTCGAATCACTCTTTCTTCTACTCTCAACTTCGATTTGCAGAGGTATTTGAGTGGGGCACTCAAAATTTAGATAAATTCAATGCCTCCAAGAACAATTTCTGGCTATCTCTTTATCTTCTTCTCCTCCTGATAACCCTAGTGTCTTCGAAACTAACGAAATTTACCGTCTTAATGCTATCAACATATTAGGAATATATATAGCCTCTAACTTGTTTTGGAGGAATCACATAATTTAAGTATCTAAATCTTCATCCAAAATATTGGAGATTTTGTTTCGTTTTCGTCATTACTTTTTCCTCTTTACAGTTACTTAAAATCTATAAAGGTCTTATCCGTCCCTGCTTAGAATACTCCTCACACATATGGGGTGCTTCTTCTTATACTTATCTCCTTGATAGGGTTGAATCTAAGGCAGTCAGACTCATTAATTATCCTTCTCTTCCTTCTAATCTGGATTCTATCTCTCTTCGCCGAAAGGTATCTTCCCTTTCTTTTTTCTATCGCTACTACTTCCATCTCTGCTCTGATGAGTTGGCGAGTTGCATCCCTTTCCCCACTGCCGAGGCTGCGTAACACTCGCCAAGCGACCTCATCTCACAGGTACTGTGTGGAGATTTGTAGCTCACGAATTGGTCGGTGCAGCGACTGCTTCTTCCCATCTACCTCCAGACTCTGGAACTCTCTTCCTCCTTCTATTTTTCTTAATTCTTATGACTTATCATTATACAAACAGTGGATCTATCGTCATCTCAGGGCCTAGCCCTCCATATCTCTGGGTCCTCTGTACTTTTGACCGCTTTTTCAGTTTGTCGTTTTCATTTGTGTGACATTACCTCATATCTGCCGTGTCCATAACCTTTTTCTTTTCCTTCGTCTTGGTGTTTTTTCGTTCCCGGGCCTTTATTGATGAGGGCAGTTTTTGCCTGTCCCGGTGTCACACACATAATATATATATATATATATATATATATATATATATATATATATATATATATATATATATATATATATATATATATATATATATATATATATATATATATATATATATATATATATATATATTATATATATATATTATATATATTATATATATATATATATATATATATATATATATATATATATATATATATATATATATATATATATATATATATATATATATATATATATTATATATATATATATATATATATATATATATATATATATATATATATATATATATATATATATATATTATATATATATATATATATATATATATATATATATATATATATATATATATATATATATATTATATATATATATATATATATATATATATATATATATATATATATATATATATATATATATATATATATATTGCAATTAATGTGGGGTTGAACACCGTAGGGGTGTTTAGAAGTGCTTATACTACCTTAATACCTCACCTCCGGCCTGTCTTGTGTCCATCCCTATTCTTAGGGGCTTAGTCTGACATTAATATGGTGAAATATTAGAAATTTCCAGGAACGCCTCTCTTTTTTTTCTTTTTTTTTCTTGCATTGATGTAATCTTAACCTCTTGTTCATGACCATGTATTTGTAAATATAGGTCGATATATATCTCTAAAAATTTATAGCCGTAATGATATTTGCCTGATAAATATTTGTGTGTGGGAGGGGCGCCAGAAAATGCGTAGTTTTCCGAAAGCAGTTGCTGTGAAGTAGCGGCATTTTGCGTTTTTTTTTCCTTTAATACCATAATATGTGACGACATTAAGTGATATAGCAAATAAGAAAATGAACTGTTTGTTTGTTAGACGGGTTACGATTTTACAAGTTTAAATGAGCACATCCGGCAGTGTGTTTTTAAGACATATGAGAGTTGAAAGTAGTAAAGACAATAGACTTTAGCCGCAGTATTATTTAACTTACATATATAATGGCCGGAATCCCACTTCTAAGCTTATATAAATCGATCACTCCTGTTAGCTCCCTGAGGATGATTGGTTGGTACAGTTTCCCACCACCACCCTTCTTGGGTCATCAGGGTAAGTGGGCAAAGATCTTTTGCCCTGAGCCGCGACAGCCGCTGCTGGTTTTATGGATATTTATTTATTTTTTTTTGGCTTGCCCTCTCTTCTGTGCAGTTCCCCTTGTCGTATGCAACTTAGACTTCAAATCATGGACGAGGACTAATACGTGAAGTTTTAGTCATATAGATAGATGTATGATTAAAGCACTCGATTCGAGAGGTAACACACCCGTGTGTAAGCCTATCGAGGGCGTCATGAAAGGCACCAAGACTTAATTTTTCCTAGCCACATCCTGTGTCCACTTCCATTTGAATAAGGATTAATAGTGAGACAAAAATCGGCAAACAGTGAATTCAGTAAACATGCATGTACTATTTTAAGAATACATTAAAACAAACCGCCACCCTCCCTTCTCCGCAATCCTCATCATGTAATGTAATTACTAAATTGTGCCTAAGGGAAAAAGTCCTGTGCTCTTCACCCCCCTTCTCCTGGTCGGTTCTATTTATATACTCAGAGATACTTATCATTTTTGTCCTTAAAACTATAGATTGAGTTAGCATTATCTATCTCCTCGCTAAGCGAATTCCAATCATCAACTACTCTTGTACTAAAAAAGTACTTCCTTATATCCTGCAAAGGAGTTTTTTCCAGAAGCTTTAAACTGTGTGTGTGTGTGTGTGTGCGTGTGTGTGTGTGTGTGTGTGTGTGTATATATATATATATATATATATATATATATATATATATATATATATATATATATATATATATATATATATATATATATCCTTCATTCAGCATAGACTTTTGAGTCTCTCTCTGTCTCTCTTTGGATGATTTACAATGGTTTGGATTTCCAATTATCTTGTATTTATGTTGAATATTATACAGTTCTTCCTAGCATATATAACATATTTCACTCAAACCTTTTTAGCTGCATAAGACTATATAACTTTTTCCACCCACTTTATAAACTCATTGTGTTTCATTAATTACTTTTAAAAAGAGCTTTTATCTTTTATATATATATATATATATATATATATATATATATATATATATTATATATATATATATATATATCTACCTTGGCTGTTTCCCCCTTTAATTGGGGAGTAGCCGATATCAAAAAAAGAAAACAATAAGGGGATTACTTTGCTCTATAGCAATGACGAGAGAGCTAGCGACCATTCAGATGGCACTGCTGGAGTGCCACAACCCATCCTCCCGGCTCTTCCACAACCTGTGTCGCTTCACAACTGCCAACTCCCCTACTACCTCTACCACAGGTCTACCTCTGTAAGATGCAGCCCCGTGGTAACAGCAGATGCCCATCAGAGCTGCGTCACAATCGCTCGCCACTCATTCCTATTCCTAGCACGCTCGCTTGCTTCCCTCACATCCATCCTTCTATCATTCAGGGCTCTCCTTACTCCATCCTTCCACCTAAACCTAGGCCTCCCTCTAGCATTTCTCCCATCAACTCTCGCATTCATCACCTTTTTCAGCAGTCTTTCATCATCCATCCTTTCCACAGGGCCAAACCATCTCAGAACATTCATATCTACTCTGCCTGTAATTTCTCTCCTCACACCTGTTCTTGCTCTCACCACTTCATTCCTGACCCTATCAAACCGAGATACCCCAATCACACTCCTCAGGCATTTCATCTCAAACACATTTAGTTTCCGTCTCTCACTTACTTTCATACCCCATAACTCTGATCCATACATCACAGTTGGCACAACCACTTTCTCATACAAAACTTCCTTAACATTCATTTCTAACCCTCTATTCTTCATCACTCCTTTCAACGCACCCAACACTTTACATCCTTCATTCACTCTGTGACACACATCTGCTTCAACTCCACCATTTGCAGCTATAACCGAGCCTAAATACTTAAACTGATCAACTTCCTCAAGTATCTCTCCATTCAATATAACATTCAATCCAGCACCATTGTCATTTCTTGTACACCTCATAACCTTACTCTTTCCCACATTCACTCGCAACTTCCTTCTCTCACACACCATTCCAAATTCTGACACTAACTGACACAGCTTCTCTTCTGAATCTGCCACCACCACAGTATGATATATATATATATATATATATATATATATATATATATATATATATATATATATATATATATATATATATATATATATATATATATATATATATATATATATATATATATATATATATATATATATATATATATATATATATATATATATATATATATATATATATATATATAATATATATATTAAATTTGAGTGTTCAGTGTTTTAGTATTATCTAAGTAATTATATCTCACAATGAATAAGGGTTTTACTTGTAGCTATGTAATGGAGATCACCCAACCTTTATCCCCCTGTTCCTACATGTCTGTGTCCACCCCCATTCGAACTGGGACTCATTGTGACACTAAAATGGTGTTGATAGTAGCCGTTTATGTATGTGTTGTTAGAGCAAAGGATGGGCTCAGCTGATATTTCCCAACGTGGATTGAAGCTTAGTTTGAGCTCATGATTTCACTGTCTGAATTCCTTGTGTAATAGAACTGAATATTTGTATAGAAGTGTAATTTTGTAAGAAAATTTTGTTTCATACTTTGTTTCTTTTCTTTTTTTCCAGTGTTATCTTCCCTTGGCGAAGAGGTGATCAGAATCGCAGTTCGGGACGTTGTAGCCCCGCCCCTAGTGATTCCATCAGCCAATCACCGTCTCCTTCACCATACTACAACCAATCACCTGTGCCGGAAGAAGGTGGTAATGAGTCTTGTGAGGTCACCAATGATTCACGGCATAAGGTACAGTGTCAAAATATATACAGTATATATATTTCACATATAAATTACTCTCTTCTTCTTCCTCTCTCTTCTTCTTCTTCTAATTATGGTTGTCGTTGTTGTTGTTGCGGGCATTTTTTTAACCATCTATTTTAACATATAGGGAAACTGATGTAAAAGGGAGTGTGCATTTTTTTTTCCATTTCACTAGGAGAGAGAGGGGCGAGGGGTATACGAGTATTATGAGAGTATTGACTCCGGTTGTCTTGAGGAAAATACGATATTTAAAATATTTTTTTTTCTATTTTAACATGCAAATGTAGCTGAAACAAAATGGTGTTTCATTCGTTACAAAAATGTCCTGTACGTAAATGTGTTCTACTTCATCAGTCGATGTCGTGCATATGGATGTAATAAAGGAGGGAGAGAATAAACCAATTCATTTTTACAGTCAATAAGATGTGGCGAAAAGCTGCAACGCTAATTACTCCTAGCAGAATTCAGAACATATTAGACATGAGGCGCAAAGCACACACATGCATACACACACAGATGCCACACACACGATATGTAAACACTGTCCTCCTATTCTTAAATGATCACTTCTGAAGCTCATAATATGAAGCAGCGAGTGAGAGAAAGTTCTTTCGTTAGTATTAAGAATGAAAAGCGACAGCTGTTATATATTCTGAGACTCAAACTAAAAATAATTATGCAAATGTCTCCAGAGACTGAAAAATAAATATAGTTCAATTTATTTAATGTTTCTTTAAACATATGTCAACTTTCATCTCTGAGGAAAACTAAAGGTGCTTAATCAGGGACTGAGGCAAAAGGCAGGTGCTTTACGTTAGTTGGGTTAACCTAACCTAACCTAACCTAATCTAATCTAACCTAACCTAAGCACACAATATATTTTGTATTCAACAGGTTTATGTTATTTGATTTCTTGCAGGCTCCCTAATTAGTAAATGAGGTTGATGTGCTTCATCTGGGATTGAAATGTATTAGGTGCCTATTCTTGGATTGATTCGGTAGATAATTATAATAAGTGTAACTTCAAAGTGGAATGCGATAAAAGATGTATTTAATTTTCATTGTGTGTGTTTGTTGATTCTTTACTGAGTTTCCAGAACAACCAAAAAAAGAAGAAGAAGAAAAAAAAGACAATTAAAGCGCCAAATTAGATCATTTTGTGAAGTTGTGGTCTCATCATCAGCTCCGAGTATCGCCCGGATCGTTCCGTACTTTCATCCTCTTTTCCTGAGCTTCCAGTCCTTCGGTGGTGTTTTCTACCCTCTTCTCCCTTTTACGCAATTAACGTACACCTCTACGCCTGAAACTACGTTAAAAAGGAGCCATAAAATTTCCATGAAGCGAGTAAGAGTTTCAGGTGGACTAATGCGTTTAGGGGAACAGTACTTGTGGTCGTATGCCAGGGGTGTGTCACTTGGCGCCCGAGGCCTCACCTGGAGGTTTGGCAGTTGTTATATCGCTTTCTTACTCTCTGAAAAAGTCGGCTGGACCGCGGTAGTGCAACGGTTAGAGCGATGGAATTTTGAAGTAACAATCTTAACAAACAAGGTTTCAATCCACTGTGAAGAGTTAAAAAGAGCATCCAGCCTTAATTCCCCCAGCTACAACCTGTCTGTGTCTATCCCCCATTGGGGATACAGAACGGAAAATATAACTCTCATTTGGAGAGCGTGAAAGTCGGAAATTGATAAGACTGACTCATGTGGGTTCGAACCCACCCCGGTGCAATAGAAAGGGCATTGGGTTTCAATCCCCCAGCTCCAACCTGTATATGTCCACCCCCATGCGAATGGGGAATTACTTAGATCTATAAACATGTAAAAGAAAAAACTTACTCAAACTAGAGGAAGAATATATCTACTGAAGATATTCTACCCTTTACGTCAGGAATTACCTTCTTGGGAAGCTACTAGAGCAGCTTAGCTTCTTTAATTCCAGCACAACCCAGAAATCCTCTGAACAATGTTCATTGGAATCATTTTTATTTGCAGTGTGAGATGTAGATTGTTCTTGAGTCTTTGTGATTGCAGAGGGAGTGCTTATCCTTTTGTGTGTGTGTGTGTGTGTGTGTGTGTGTGTGTGTGTGTGTGTGTGTGTGAGAGAGAGAGAGAGAGAGAGAGAGAGAGAGAGAGAGAGGAGAGAGAGAGAGAGAGAGAGAGGATCATGCAGTGAGGATATTAAGGAGTAGTAGATTCGCAAGCAGAGGAGGATATTGCCTAATATTGGCATCACAGGCATCACACGAACATCTGTTGCACATTGGAAGGAAAAGAGTCGATTGGTTGAGAGCTCAAAGATTAGAGAAAAGCAGAGAGAGAGAGAGAGAGAGAGAGAGAGAGAGAGAGAGAGAGAGAGAGAGAGGTAACAATAAAAGAGAGATTAGGTGAAGTGTAGGCGATATTAGAGGAGAAAGGGGAAGTTTGTTTTTCTCCCAGGTCTTCTTTTACCTTTGGTGCATGAGAGAGAGAGAGAGAGAGAGAGAGAGAGAGAGAGGAGAGAGAGAGAGAGAGAGAGAGAGAGAGAGAGAGAGAGAGAGAGAAGTATGCTGAGCGTTGTTCGTCTGTGACATTGTTGCCTAAGAATGCGATGAATCATGGTAAAATTTGCAGTCTCTCCCTCGTTCATTACTGCCGTTTTTTTTTTTTTTTTTTCGTGTACGTGAGATTAAAAATGATCTGAGTTGCGTCCCTTACTTTTAGAGGTAAAAGGCAGGAAACGTCCTGAGGGAATTTTAAAAATAGAGATAGAAAATTTGGATTTATAGGTACTTGAGTGTCATAGTTCATTATTATTGTTATTATTATTATTATTATTATTATTATTATTATTATTATTATTATTATCATTATTATTATTATTATTATTATTATTATTATTATTCATACATACTTAGTAAATAGCCCATTTTTATATATATTTCCTTTCTTATTAGCTATTAATTACGCTTGTTTTAGTTATTTATTTTAAATTCTAAAAGAACAGCAACTGCTAATAAAAGCAGCCTCTGAATAGGTTTAGTCTGATATGTTTATGCTGCTCTTGACCTTTTTCTGCTTATCCTCGTTCCTCGGAAAAAAAAAATGGTTCTCTCTCGAATAGAGAGCTAGACGATAGTCAGAGAAGCCCGTTTGGATTTTTTTTTCCGTTTTATGCGTCTTATTTAGTACCTATTCGATTTTGGGTAGACACAGAAAGGTTTGAACCTGTAAAGGGGATTAAGGTTGGCTGCCCCTCCTAATACCTTGAGGCGGGATCGAGCTCGCGAATGTCAGTCATCGTCACTTCCCAACTTGCGCTCTCTACCACTGAGCGTTTGGATAGAGGTGAAAATCTGATTTTTGGTGTTAAAATTAATTCGTATATATTTTGCTCTGTTGGTCAAATAGCTATTTTAGATTTAAACATTCCCCGTGAATGCCCTTTATACTGGCCGTAGTTTACGTCTTCGATATACTTCCGTGTTTGCGTTACGACTCTAAGTCATCTAGCTGACGGACAATTCCCGAATGCCAACTGCCCGATGGGCACTTGCCATATAGGGACAATTGCCCTACGGAAATATGCTCAACTGTTTTTATATTACCTAACGTAATCAAGGGCAGTTGCCCCTATCCAGTTGTTGTTTATCGGCAGTTGTACGTCGGGCATTTGAAAGTCGGGCAGTTGTTCGAATACCTTGCTGTACTCTCTCTCTCTCTCTCTCTCTCTCTCTCTCTCTCTCTCTCTCTCTCTCTCTCTCTCTCTCTCTCTCTCTCTCTCTCTCTCTCTCTCTCTCTCTCTCTCTCTCTCTCTCTCTCTCTCTCTTCCTTATCGCTATGAATTTCGATGCGTTTTCAGTCTGTCGGTATATTTTTTTTTAATATATATCTGTCTTTTGTTTTAATGTTATTCGTATTTTAATATATGAACGCACAATATGCGAATTTTTTCTTGTTTTTTGCCGTCACTGGTTCACCTCTGTTCGTCTACTTGGTTTATGTAGGCACTGATATTTATAAAACACACACCCACACACTCACTCACACACACAACACACACACACACACACACACACACACACACACACACACACACACCTACACACACTCGTATCTATCTATCTATCTATCTATCTATACTATCTATCTCGATAGATATATATATATATATATATATATATATATATATATATATATATATATATATACAAAATTTCACAGGCTTTGATAACAACTGAAGATATAATTCAACTTTTTATCTTCAAGACTTATCTATTCGTCTCAGAGATTTATTTTATTGGGGAATATAAAGCTTTTTGTTGTACCCGAATTGATAATGCCATTGCATTATGTCTTTTTATTTGCTAATATTCATGCCATAAAGAAAAATAGGATCAACCTCAGAACAGGCACCAGATGTCATTTTTAGACGCTTAATATAGACTTGAGGCCAAAGGCAGGTTAACTTAACCCAACCCAACCCAACCGCACAATAAATTTTGTTGCAATTCCTTGCAAGGTGACTAATTTGGAATTGAGTTTAAAACGTGGCTGCTTTATTTGGAATTGAGGCAAAAAGGCAGGTTTACCCTGACGTAATCTAGCCTAACCGAAAAATAAATTTTGTCTTCAAGAGGTTACTGGGTAATTCTTTGCAAGGTGCATAATTTGGAATTGATCTTGAACGCAGGTGCATCATTTGGGACTGTGGTATATCAAGTGTATATTGGGATTTAACCGATACATTTTTTCTCACAAATTCTTGTATATCACTGGTATAAGCCAACTCTAATTGAATTTATTTTTTACTCGAATAGTAAATTTTTGTAAATTGTAAATTTTTCAGCTTGGATCAATTCCAGAATAGGCACCTGATCTCATTTTTAGGGGTTTCACCTGATATTGTGGCAAAATACAGATGCCTAATATGGGATTGGGGTTGAAAGGTGAAATATATATATTAACTCAAAATTTTACTCTCAAGTTAATTAGGGTTAGGCCATGTTAGGTAAGGTCAGGTTAACCTAGCTTTTAATTTACAGCATACATGCAATCTGATCTTGGAAAACAAAAGCCGAAAAAAACATTGTAACATCATAAAATGATTGTGCAAAGTTTGAGACTGTACATTTGTTTCATTGTCAATTATTATTCTCTGCAAATGTTTTTTCTCTATTTCTCTAGTGATCT
>JAXCGZ010007001.1:7500-10000 GCA_037179515.1 Halocaridina rubra | reverse complement strand
GCGTTGGTCAGAAAATGGAATTCCATGTTCCAGATTTTTCAGAACACGCTGCCAGCACGAAGAATAGAATAAAAAATAACCATTTTCAGATCTGTTAAACTAGTTAGAGAAATAAAAATAGGTAGGACTACAACTTGTTTTTCTTCCAGACAATGATGGCCGGACCATCCACCACTACAAATCAAATCCCTAAATCCTCACGAAACTTATATTGTGTAGGCAGTTTTCCAATTCATATTAACCCCAAGTTGTTAATCCCGTAGCTCAAGGGATTTATCGTCTCGGGTATATTCGTCGCTATCATCAAAGTTTTCCAGGTAGGCTCTTTTAGCCTGGTTTATGAACATTTGACCAGGAGGACAACAAATATTTTTGAATGTATATAAACACAATTGCTAATATGCTATCTATATGCAAAATTACCTCTTGCATAGAAATACTCTTTCCACTTCAATATTTTTAATATATTTGAGCTTATTACATTGCTAAGCTACGGTATACATGGTAGTTCTTGAAAGTTTTTTTTTTTTTTAATAAAAATGAGTAATAAAAGAGTCCCATTAGAATATATTACGAAAAAGTAGATAAACCAAACCATTTATATTATCATCCATCTACTGTAAAAATTTAAAACGAGCTTTGATTGTATGCTAAATCCTTTGTCAAACCACCGTAAAAAGGCTCGTTTCAGATAGCCTTAATTATATGAGCAATTAATGGTGTCTGCCGTAGGCTCCATGAAGTTACAAAGAGGATTTTGCCCCTAGTAACTGGGTATAGCGCGTAGGCGGCGCTTTGTTTTAATGGGTCATTTAGATTTTCTATAGTGTCAGCTACAGGTGCAAAGGAGAGGGAGAGAGAGAGTTTACAAATTAAAAAATATTCATTCCGCGTATATCTACAAAGCTAATTCTAGATGTGTATGAAATTCAAAAGAAATATTGAAATTAACCCTCATTTAAGCTCGATTTCTTAAACAGTGTAAACCTAGGGATACCATATTGTTAGTTAGCTGGACACACACAAATGGATTTCATAACGCTTCTGACGCGGTTCTGTGTATGGCTAGGATCCTGTACTAGGATCCCGTACGGGATCCTAGCCATACACAGAACCGCGTCAGATGCGTTTATGAAATCCATTTGTGTGTGTCCAGCTAACTGACAATATGGTATCCCTAGGTTTACACTGTTTAAGAAATCGAGCCCTAGTCAGTAAGTACTTACATGCATTGATACATACATAGTTACGTGCGGACAGACGTACACATTCCTACCTAGTACATCAAAGAGGTTTTTTCCAATTGCGTAGAACGTCCAGAGATGCAAAACAGTGTGTGTGTAATATTTTTATGCTGTTTAATGTGTCTGTCATCCCCTAGAATCTAACAAGTTAGTGGACAAAATGTTTAATAGTGCCTAAATATGACTTATCTCACCAATGCAATAAAAATAATAATCAATGATAGAAAATGTATGCTACCACTATGACAATAGCTGATACTATCTGCATATGTTCCTGCTGCATTACAGGCGCACACGGGAGTGTAAAAGTCTTGGAGAGTAAACCCTGACAGAAAATCAGGAGGAAGAGACCTAAATGCAGTTGATGGGAAAGAATGTCCCACCTCCCCCTCTAGCATCTCCTGCAACGCTGCTTGATTTCCAAGTTTAATGAGTCTGTCCTTCCTTAGGAGCTAATTAGCAGAATTGAGAGCGGGGAAGTGCAAATTAGTTCTGGCGAGAAGCTTAGCTTCCAGGTGCTTTAACCGCTTGTCTAGACGAAAGGAGCCATATATATATATATATATATATATATATATATATATATATATATATATATATATATATATATATATATATATATATATATAGTAGTGTGTGTGTGTGTGTGTGTGTGTGTGTGTGTAATGCACACACACGTTATTTTGTTGTTGCTTTTGTTTATTATTTTTCATCCAATTTTTCTATTTTAATTATTTTCTCCTAAATCATTTTTTTTCCTGGCTATTTTGTCCTTATTCTAGTACTGAAATTTGTTCCTTATAACGTCCAGTCTGTATCTTATTCGTAGGTGTGTGTGTGTGTGTGTGTTGTGTGTGTGGGATTGAGTGTATGAGTCAAAGTGAAACAATATCCCACAGTGGGGTAGAGTAATAGGGCATCGGCAGATTATTTTTAAACAAGGGGGGTATCTCTTCTGTCTCATTTTGGGGGCTATTTGGGTATCAATAGCTCATATTTTGTTGTTTGTTTTATTTTATTTGTGCTTCCTCTTTATGTACAGTTCACATAATTTAGTTTTTAATTTGGGACCTTATGAAGAACTTTGACCTGAACATTTTATAGGGCCTGAGTCTATGCTTAGGTTAGGGTAGGTTAAGTTTTTTTAATAAGATTGTTTATATAATTTAATATATTGTGTAAAGTCAGGTTCGAATTCTTAATGAGCTCCATTATTTGTAATTCTATTTTCTTTTTCTCTTGAAAGGTTTTAATTT
>JAXCGZ010007001.1:0-2500 GCA_037179515.1 Halocaridina rubra | reverse complement strand
ATATATATATATATATATATATATATATATATATATATATATATATATATATATATATCATGTCGAGTTTTTTTTCGTACAACTGATAGAAAATAAGTAAAGTAGTAGGCCTATGGGACTATTAATAGTTATCATTCAGTTTTTATTAGCTGAAATATATGTATTATTTCTGCCGCGTAAAAAATGCATATTGCTACTACTACTTAAATAATAAAAATAATAATAATAATAATATCTTCATCATCATTAGAATTAGAATTATTGTTTTATTTTATTTTCCCATGCTGTATAAGGCACTTTCCTTATTCATATTATTTCTCTCTATGTCTATTTTTTTTCTAGTTGAAGACAGGTCATTGCCCTTTGTAAGGTAAATGGGGGGGGGGGGTGTAATGAGGAACAAAGTACCTCAGTTGGTGACCAATGGGAAAGAGAGGGAGAGACAGGGAATTTTTAACGCGGAAACCAAGGCTTAGATCTTTGTCCCTAGCCTCCTCTCTCTCTCTCTCTCTCTCTCTCTCTCTCTCTCTCTCTCTCTCTCTCTCTCTCTCTCTCTCTCTCTCTCTTCTGAAAGATATTTAATTCCTCGTCTTTATAGTGCTCTCCTCTTGGTCCTCATCATCATGCTGACTTTGGCAGAAAAAGATATATGAACAAAAGCAGTATTGTTATTATTTGTTTTATAATAATAATAATAATAATTATTATTATTATTATTATTATTATTGTCTTCAAATAATCTATCTTATTTGTCAGGAATCGAACATGAGAACTTTAGACTAGAACCCAACACATTAATCCATTGTACCACAGAGGGTGTAAAAGAGAGGGAACTGAAACATTTACTATGTCACAGACGGATAGATGCCACTCTCCAACCACCAGTGTTCAGCGTCCACATTAAATTCTCTTCCTCAACATCCAAGGCCTAGATGATAGAACAAATCCAATGCGTTATTGCACTGCATTTGTGCTATTATTATTATTAGTGGCTCAAGCGGTAGCGTCCGCGACTCTGAGGCATCAGGTCGAGGGTTCGCACCCCGTCACGGTCTGAGGTTAGCAAGGGCATGCACTCAGGGCTACGATTACATCTGCCAAAACAGTCCTTCGCAAGAAGGCAACCGTCCTAGCCCTTGGTAGAAAAAGGGAGTCCGTGGCGTAAAACCGGAACTAAACCAACTTAATGATAATTATTAAGTACTGCACAAATAACCCCCAAAGGTAAAAAAAAAAAAATATGAGCATATATAATTCCTTTCTCTCAACTTGACACGCTCTTTAATTTCAGTGTTAAATAGTATATGTATATATTCCTTGAATCCTGACATGCAATACACAGCAGAGGACGTTTCATGTTTACAAGCACACGTGTGTGTGTGTGGTGTGTGTCTATCTTTATCATAGAATTATACCATTATATGTAAAAACTAAATAAAATTTTGTTTCTTGCCGGGACTCGAACCAAGGACAGTGTACCAAGGCACTACCTTCGGTGGGACAGTTAGCAGCTCATAGGTACACTGTTGATGTGTTCTAAGTACAAATGTAATGAGAAAATAAGTAATAAAGCAATAATAATACTAATTAAATTATTATTATTATTATTAATATTATTATTATTATTATTATTATTTTTATTGCTGCTGCTGCTGTTTGTAGCGTATTATTTTCCCAGACCCTCGACGAATACAGATCTAATCAGATGTATTTATTAATCCACGTTATAAAACCCTAATCCCCCTGTTGAGTAGCCTAGGCTCGGCGCCAAGTCTTAATGAAAAATTCATTCATTCGGATAGGCCTAGGAGGATTGTGTATTAGCGGATTGAGTAGCCTCGTAGGCCGTTGACTTCATAAACTTGATAGCAAGCTACTGTTGAATGTTCCTTTGTCAGTACTTTGGTCTTTCTTTATTTGTCTGTCCGTTGTCAACGCTGTCCACAGTCTTTAGAGCTTATGAAGAATTGGGACCTGATTTTACACAAAACATGAAATTATTGTAACAATTTATTGAAAAGAAATAACCTAACCTAACCTAACCAAAGACTTAAGACCTATAAAAATTTTAGGTCCCAATTCTTCTTGATCTTCATGTCCCTTGACCATTTTTTGCCCATCAGTTTATCCACATTTTTGGATGTGGTTTGATTGTCTCTTCCCTATATTCGTCAAACCTTTTGTCTGACTTTGTCAATCTTTCAGTCAGAATGTCATCCTTCGTCAGGAGTATCTTTATTTAATTTTTCCTTCCGTCAAAATTTTTATTGGTCTTTGACAATCGATTAGCACATTTGTCTAAGAAATTCACTAAATCAGCATGTTCATCTGTCTTTGACACCTGTTCTATCAGCACTGGCTTCATCCCTCTGTCCGTCAGTACTTGGACAGTCTCCGTCCCTGTCCGTCAGCGTTCTTGTCTGTCGCCGGCCGTCCGTCCTACACAATCAAGTTTTAAGTGAGACAAGGGCGTGAGTGGATCGCGTATTATCACACTTGT